>VMDO01000462.1:0-98036 GCA_007922755.1 Pedetes capensis
CCCTATGGAACACAAATAATTTTTACTATAGTCAAATAAATTAACTTTATTATACTTTTCAGTTACATTACCTTTTTACACCAATTAGGTCTACTGGAATCATTATAACATTAGCTATAAACATATATTTACATAGAAGATTATGTTAAAAATCTAAAAACTTAAATACACATTTACAGGTCCCTCTAAAATTACATGAGCCTTGAGTGTGCCAAACCATTATTTACGTATTTCTTATGGTCAGATATCTCACAACTAAATTTATTTTGTGGTCCAATAAAAGCAAAAAATTAAATAAAAGAAAAATATGAACCAAAAACAAATAACAACCCTCAATAAAGGCTTAAGAACATATATATATACACACACACACACATACATACATATATATACATATATATACATATATGCACAGTATTTCTTTGTAAAAATTAGAACAATGTTGCAGTATTCCACAATACTTTGCATAGATATGAAGATATTTTTATACAGAAACAAAATATCTGCCATACATCTTCAACTTAAATTCTCCTGGATATCAGTCTTCCTTAAAATTTTTGCATGTACTATATACATACGCATGACTGTGCATGCTTACACACTAGTGACCACAGAACTTAGGACAATGACCATAAACCAAGGAAAACAACTGTAATTTATTTAACTGAGGTACTGTTTGTATGTCCTGAAAAATAATGTTTTTTTTAACAAGCACACTGACAAAGAAATGTCTATCTGTAAATCTAGAAACAGTGATTAGGCATCTACTAAGCAACTCAAGATTAAAATAATTGACACTAATAAAACCCAACCAAGGACATTGTTTTCCAGTGATAAACATAAATAATAATTAGAAATGTGCATCAGTAAAATAAATCATTAGTTTACAAAGGTAAATATGATTGGAATTAACCTGCTTAGAGATCCACTTTTATGGATATTATCTCAAAGAACAATCCTGGCTTGAAACTAAACAAGTAAATCACCTTTATACTTACTGTCCTCGTAACCTGGGTAAATAAAACATAGGATTTTTTATTTCTGATATTTTTCAATAATAATTTATAATTTTCCTAAAAAACCAGAAATTTCTGTGCTGAATTTCTCAAATTAAGACTTCAGTTCCCAAGATAATCCTTAAGTAAAACATATAATTTGTACCATAAAATTTTAAAATAGTTAAAGGAATCTAACAAATATGAATACACTTTGAAGCTGAAAACAAAGGATCACCACATTTATTTTATTGTGTAATAAGATGCTCTATTCTAAAATTAATATTTCACCCCACCTCTGTAACACTGCAACTTCATCCTTGAAAACAGATGCATGAATATCAAAAAGGTAAATGATGCAGATTCCTTTTAAGTAGTAATAATTTTATTATAAAATATTTTATGTAAGTATAGCTGGAAAAAACTATCTTTGGATAAAAATGAACTCTCACTTTACCTCATAAAGTATCAGACTATAAAGATATGCAACAACAATAGAGTATCACGAAAAGAAAACTTCTTTATGCTGATTATTCCACATTATAGAAATTGCTGAGTTTTCTATAAAGCTCATAGGTTTTATAAAAGTATGTCAGGGCTGGGGGTTTAGCTCAGTGGGAGAGCCCTTGCCTGGCATTCTCAAGACTGTGGGTTCAATTCCCAGCACTGCAAAAAAGAAAAAAAAAGGTGGGGGTGATGTATGTCAGAATTTCATAGTAAAGATCTAAATAAAGTGAAAAAAAAAAAAAAAAGACATTCTGTGAAGTCTATAAGAAAACTCCCAATCAAAACAGCTGTATCCTAACATCAGGTAAGATAACTGGTTATAAAAGATAACCTAGTAAAATTAACTTTTACCTCTCGTGCAATTTCTAAAGCTTTCAGGTAATCCAGCTTTTGACAAAAATGCCAAAAAAAAAAAAAAATTGCTACTGTTCTTACAAAGGTAAGGTTCAATAAAAAGTGAAAATATTTAAAAAGACAATCCATGAAGCAGATACTACTTACAAAGACAATGTACTAGTATACTTTTATAAGGTAGTGTACATATGAAATTCAATGTAATCCAACCTTTAATTATTAATACAATTTTCTCTCCACAGCAGAAACACTACTTCTTCAGATTCTTTTTTCCTTTTTCATATTCTTACAAGCTCCAGAAAATTCTTTACATTCTCCCAGTTGTTAAAACTAAACACACATACATACACACACACACATCCTCTGTCTGTCTCCATTTGTCTCCATAATTTAAGAGAAAAATTTAACATTTTAAAACGTTCTTACCACTGGGATTGATCTCACTTTAAAAATGTTTTTATATCTAAGCTAGATAAGAAGTAGTAGTACTATTAGAATAACTTTATTCTTGATTCAGTAGGGAAGATTTAAAAGTCTATTTCCTTTATAACATGCATAAGCATATTATAGAGTATTTTAGAGCACCAATATGATTAGAAAAATGCAGGCATTGATTTTTTTAAAATTAAAACTCACAAGTACCCAGAAAGAAAACTTAGAGCCATATGCTGATTACTAAGATTATTTTTATTTTCATAAACATTCTGAATCTATAAAGACATACTTAAATAAGTATTTGGTAAAGAAGCAAAATATTTGGATTAAATTATTATTATTCATTATTAGTGCTTAAATCTCTTATAAACATAAAAATGCTTAATAAGTCATAATCAAACCATTTTCTTGGCTATAAAAGTAAATTGTGTGCTCCAACAAATAACATAACAATATTTTGTACAAAGTATTGGTTTACTAAATAACTGTATATTAAATATATAAAAAACATAGCAAGAGATTTTGTATAATGAAACCTCACTAATATATGTAACCCAAATTTTCTACCTTTGTGTAAATCTTTATTTAAATACACAATCAATTCATTGTGCTTTGGCTTTTTTAATACAAAAATATCTAATATAGCCAATACTGCTTTAAAGGAAACTTTTTAAAAATGTCGTTATAAAATTGAAAATAAAAAACAAAAAAATGTTAAAGTTATCGCAAATACAATAATCTAGAAATTTATATACTCAAAACATGAAACGAACAAGAAAAATGCAAACATATACATAAAACTACCTAGCAATAAAATGAGAAGCCAATTCTGAGCACAGAAGATATACATATGCGTTTTAAAATAAAAAGTTCATTTCAGCAGTTCAAAAGGCAGATTTTAATTTGAACAGAATAACTCAATGACTACAAAATTTTCTTCTAAACTGGCAAGACTAAAAAGAAATATTTAATTCCTAATTTTGCTACTATAATGTGTGATACTTTTTTCAATCACAAAACCACCACTTATTCTAAATTTGCTGGAAAGGTTTGACCATTGCATTTTTCCTGTACGTACCTCTTTCTTATCAATTATGGTGTATCTTCTGCATTCGAAGGAAAGAAAGAAAGCTCTGAAACTTTAACTATGTTTTAAATATATAACTAAATCAATATATAAAGGGCTACTTTAAAACTACTCATTTCTGGAAGGTTAGAAAATCTTAGTATTTTAAAGCTGATGCATCTACACACAGAAAGCAACTTTTAGTAAGTTCTTTTGCTACGCCATAATGATCTGCTCCAGAAACTCAAGGGTACCTAAAACAACGGGCTACCTGTTCTAGCCATGCTTAGGAATGTGTCCAAATCATTTTTATTGATTTAACCTTTATAGGAATGCTACATATCCTCAGAGCAAAACATTTTGAATGTATTTATAATATGATACACTTTGGAGAAGCCATGAAAAAGAAAGCTAAAAACAAATCTAGACACTCCTCCACCCTTGGTTGTTATAGGTTTATTTTTATTTTAAACATTATCAGTGGACCTAAATATTGAATAATTCTACTTGGGAAAACTTACTTTGGCACCACTATAAGTAGAAATAAAAATTTATTTTTAGGAAAAGGTATAGTTAAATAATTCTAACTTTAAGAAATAAAACTCCAAACTTGACAATGATGTCACATCTACCAATTTTAACAAATTCTAAATGCTCCTTTCATACTCTAATTACACATTAATCATGGAACCTACAAATATATCAAACTTAAAATTATAGAAGTTAGTCTTTATTGAATAAACTAAGTTGTACTCTAGTTTACATTCTGAGGGTTTACAGAGAAAGTTCTGTATAGGCTATCTCTCTAGCTTTCTGCACATGGTACTTTATAAATGGCTTGCAGCAGCTAATGCCTGCATTAGGTATGTTTGCAAAATAATAATTCACAATATTATGCTTCCTCACATTATGGTTCATTATTCATTAATTTGAAACTCACCTCTAAAAAAGTTATACTTTCACTGCAGACTGTTCTCTTAAAAAGGCAAACAATTTTTGAGCATTTCCAGATGTGGCATTCACACACCTTCACACATACACACACACACACACACACACACACACACACACACACACACACACAGATCATAGGCAAATTCTCAAAGAATTCTAAATTAATAAAAATGTAATAAAACTAGAGGCACTGCTTATTACTTCAATGATCATATATGTGTTTAAATCAACAGCTGCCAGTACTATATCTTAAATTAGGAAACATCATAGCTACCAGAGCACTGATTTCAAGGTAGCTGCCAGAAGGCAAAGCAAGCAAGCATAGTTTAATGTTAGACAAGATTCTAATAAAATGGAATTTCTAAAGCTCTGACAATTACTGAGCATGCAAGAATAAAAATGTAATGCTATTTTTTTCAAGTACTTAACTTATTTTTATCCTGGGCAATATAAATTTAGGTCCAGTTACACTATTTTCATCTTACCATTAATTTTTTTAATGAAATACTCAAGCATCCATCAGATTAAGGAAAACTAAAAACAAAATAATTTATATACAACCTACTAAAATAGGACTGGGACTAGAGTGAGACAAGGGAGGCATCTAAGGTACAAAATCTTAAAAAGTACTCATTCTTCCACAACCCTCAATACGAGGGCCTCCTTAAATTATGCCCTACGATACTTTGTTTGCTTCACCCTCATCCTAGTGCTGTTCTTGAGGCACATTCATATAGACTATTTCTGAAACATGTATAAAGCAGGGTAACATAAAATATGTTGTATAGAAATATTTTAATATAATAAAAACTAAAAGAAAGAATATTTATATATTTAATGGCCTGCTTTTTATTTTCTTTAGGAAAAATATCACCTCAAACTTATATGAAAAACCACATTAAGAAACATGATCGCTTTACACTCTAATCAATAGTTATTCTGAGATGGTACAAATAGTTCGCTAATTTTCATTAAAGGTATTTGTCATAAATATCTTGCAAAGTAAATTAACTGATCTTATGATTTTACCATAAACTTTGTGGGGGGAAAAAAAGAATTACAAGAGCACACTCCATCAAAGAGTTTACAGAGCTATTCATGACTTCTTACGTATAGTCCAGTGGTATCCAAATTCCCTAAGGAACAGACCTTCAGGGAAAGAAGGCAGAAAAGGGATAGACTTGGCAATGTTTTAAAACAAAGCTCCCCAGGTAAATTACTAAATGTGAATCCAGTAGATAACTAATTTTTAGTATGACCAGAAATAAGCTAAAGATGGATATATGAAACATTAATTATACATCGTCTCCCCACTAAACATTTATAAAGTTTGTTAACAAAAAAACAAAATACTCCGGTTCCTTTTTTCCTCCTCTTTCTTCTAGTAGTGATATTAGTCAGTGGCTAAATATCCCACATGTAATATTAATAATAAAGAAGCACAGATGATTTGATAAGATGAATAAAGCAAAAACATTGATATTTTTATTTAGTAGGTTCAAATAGCTATTTTAAATACATAATGAATCTGTTCCAAAAATTTACCATTTTAAACTTTAGATTAACTTAAACAGGTTCATATTAACATATTTTGAAAAATCAAAGCGCCTATGATTTTTATAAGATATACTCCAGTTGAAACAGTACTTTGTTTTTACATTAGCTTTCCTTTGTTGAGTGTTTACTGTACCAAGTATTGTGCTAACCCCTTTATAAACATTATTTCCTTTAATTCTCACAACTCCCTTATATGAGATGGGTAGCATAATTATTTACAGACGAGGAAACAAAATGAGGTAATGAAACCTGCCCAAGGTCACATAGTAGAAGAGCTGACATTCAGACCTAACCCTTTTAATTACTACTTTATAATATTACACATGACCTTAATGAAGTAATAACTTCCTAGTCCTCGATTTCTTCAGTAATGGCATTAGTTTTCAGAAACATAATTACTCTAAAGTCATTAATCTGACATAATACATAGAGAGAGAGAGAGACTCTCCATGTCTCCAAATTATCCCAAAGCATATCTTTAAGTAAAGCTAATCAGAAAGAACCAAAGCAATTAAGAAAAATAAAAGTATATAAAGGAGTAGGATTTAGTTTGGGTTTGAACAGAAAATGAAAGTTTCAAGGAACTAGATAATTCTTAACCAATCAATATAATCAATACAGTCTTATTGAATGTCCATACTACACAATATCCTCTCCATGTATTTGAAACCACCACTTACAAACTGAAAATTAAACCCTTAAATTGAACACCAAGAATTTATTATCCTCTTTATTTACAAAACTTCAATAATAATGGGTATAAGCAATGGCTTGATGTCATTCAGATTTGGAGTCAAATTCTTGTTCTCATATATATATGTGTACATATATATATATATATATATATATATATATATATATATACACACACTTTTTTTTTTTCCCCCCTGTACTGGAGGTTGAACCCAGGGCCTCGAGCCTGCATGCTTTGCAAGTGCTGGACCACTGAGCTGCGTCCTAGTCCTTTTTTTTTTTTTTTTTAACTTTTTGAGACAGGGTCTGGCTAAATTACGCAGACTGCCTCTGGTCTTGAACTTGCGATCCTCCTGCCTCCAACTCCCAAGCTGCTGGGATTACAGGCATGCGCCACCACACCCGGCGTTTTGTTCCTATATTTATCTGTACCATTTCCTATACCACAGTCTCACTGCCCTACCTAAAAAGGCCTATATCCCCACACATGCTAAGGGACCTATACAATCTTAATTTCTAAATTTTAATTTCTAGTTATAATTTTTAAATTTCTAATTCAAAAGATATTGTGCAAGATTCCAGGAAGAAAATCTATGACATGTACTGTTCACCCCAATTTCATCTACAAGAAATTCATCATTAATTCAAAAAATAAAAAAAATCTCAGAGATATCACTAAAGAGTTCTAGCTGCTTTTTTGCCTCTGGTGGAGGGTAGGACTAAGGCTTTGAGATTTATTTTTCAGTCAATTCCACTGAGAAGAGATGCCAACTAGAAGGCCATAGGTGATAGTAGTTAAAACATTTTCACAAAGATAAAGGACTGAGGAGACTAGAAAGCTGTTTGGAGATCTACAAATGTCAACAGACTTTTTCCTATCATTCTGTACCAACATTTAATTTGATACATAATATTTTAACGATCAAATCAACAACTGTAAAAAGCCTAAACAAAGTAGATTCACCTATGAAAATTAAATAAGTAAATATACAAGTATAAAATCATAGGTACTATATTTTAGGAAAGTAAACATAAATTTTCATATTACTTTTAATTGGAAACATCCAGTGAAAAAGGTTAAGTTAGTTTGTCTTGACAACTTAGGAGTAAGAGAAAGAAAGCAATGAAATAATCAAACTATGAAAATAACTATCAAATAAGAGATAAAGGTTTTCAGTAGGTGCAATATTATTACAAGTTCTCAGATTCTGCTACCATATCAAAAGAGACAAGAAGTTAGAAAAAAGATGTCATTAGAAACAAAAAATGATAGGGTAAAACAATTCACAACCTCTAAATTCACCGTGTTTTCATTTATTTTATCAGAAGCCACTAAAACATGAGAAGACAGACAAAAAATGTTGTGTACAGGCAAAACATTCAACCAAAGCAGCAGAGAATAAATTTTAAAATCGCACAGTGATTCAGCAGTCACTATTCTAGCATAAAAAATTAAGAATGATGGCTGGGGATATAGCTTAGTGGTGGAGCATACACCTGGCAGTTTGATTCTTAGCACTATAAAAACACATATGCATGCATGCATGCATGCATACATACATACATACATACATACATACATATATCCTGAATGGAAAAAAGATAGGCAAATTAAAGATCTCACAAAAAACAGAGCGGAATTTGACTGCAGAGTTATTGGGAGGGGAAAAAAATAAGGAAAATGAGATTTAGTCTAGGCAGAATGGTGATAGTGCTAACAATTGTGAGGGAAATGGCAAAGGATAGAAAAAGTTTTGTCTTTGTCATTATTGAAGTTGTGTTTAGAGGAAAAAAATAGGATACTAAATTACATAGAATACCATGTCATCTTTTTAAATTATATTTGTTGTTATTAGGTACCATTGGGTCATGTCTGACTCACAACCACCCTCATAGGGTTTTCAATGGCTGATTGTTTCAGGAGTAGACAGCCACATTCTTCTCCCATTTTTGTGGTGCTGGGGATTGAACCCAGGTCTTCAGGAAGTATGAAGCAGCACTCTACCAACTGAGTTAAATCCCAGTCTTTTAATTATATAGGGTACATGTATAGTGGAAGAACCCAAAACAGGAACAATACTTATGTTTACACAGTAGTGGGATTAGGGAAGACTTGTTTTTTAATACGCACCAGTATATTTCACCTAAAATAAAAGAATATACATTATGATTTTAACATTTTTGGAGGCATGGTGGTCCATGCCAATAATGCCAACAACTCAAAGGGCAGAGGCAGGAAGATCACAAGTTTAAGAGCAGAGGCAGTCTGCATAACTTAGCAAAGATCATGGCTCAAAATTTAAAAAATTAATAAGGGGCTGGGGGATGCAGCTCAGTGGTACTGGGTTCAACCTCCAAGTACTGCAAAAATAAATAAGTAAATAAATAAAATAAAATTTTGTTAATAGCATGCTCTTGTCATCATCATAAAAGGCACCTAACAACCACAACAACATGCTCTTAACTTTGAAAAGTTTATTTTTTCTGAATCCATACAAAAACATTGATATAGGGAGTACTGTCTTTATTTTTCCATGCTCAAATTATAAGAATAAGAGCAAAGTCCTTCAATTAGAAACTATTTTTAGGTGGGAACATTATCACAAAAACCATAAAATCTCATGAAAACATGACAGACTGACAAGGGTGTTAGTTACTAGTACTTTCTAAGTTTAAATCTCAGTTATACTATTATACAATCTTGTTGTTGATAGGTGCCATCAAGTCGTGTGGAACGCATAGCAACACATATAGGATTTTCAACAGATGATTGTTTTGGAATTGCTTTGGGAGTGGATTGCAAAATCCTTCTCCTGTTCTAGGGATTGAGCCTGGGTCCTCAGAGAGTGCAGAGCAGCAATCTATCATATGAGCCAAACCCCAGCCCATACAACCTTGATCAAGCTATTTAAGCTCTCTATGTCTCAATTTCCTGATCTATAAAAATATTGCCACCCATCGTGAAAATATTCTGTGAAAATTAAATAAAATGCAAAGTTCTTACATCAAATCTAAAAAACTCATTACAGTGATTAAGTATAACCAACTTTCCAGTCCTTAAATCCACTGAAGTCTATGATTCAGAGACCAGCAGCATTAGCATGACCTGAAAGCTTGTTAAAAATGCAGAATCTGAGACCCTACCCAAACCTTCTAAACCAGAATGTGCACTTTACTAAAAGGTATGGGACATAGTTTGAGAAGCCCTGTTGAAAACAGCATTTCACCTAAGGGGATGACCAACTTGTTTATTATTACTACCAGCTCCCTGAAGTTGTCTGCTTCATCTCTGTTACAGAGTACTGGTACTGAGAAAGGTGTCCAGTAGTTTATTCCCAAATCCTAATTCTGAGGGACTTGAGACTAACAGGAAAACATCTAACCTAATTTTACTTCCAAAAGGCAACTTTTCATGTATGAAGGGAATTCTCATGTTCATCCACCCCTCAGTTCATCCACAATGACTGAGAAACAGAAATGAAGATTCCTACATGCATAACTGTCTTGTAAAAGTCTTTAATCATTTGAGGCATTCAGCAAATCATTAAGCTGCGTAACTGTGCCAATAGCTACTAGTGTATAACTTCTCCATGTTGTCAAAAAAAATCTCACCACAAACCTATTAAATGCCTTCCTGAAGTTTAAAAAACTTGTCCCATGTTCCTGACAGTATCTAGTAGCCATGACACAGAATAGAGTTTGTGAGGCTTGGCAATGCTGAGTAAAGCTATTTTGCTCCTAGTCCTTTCTGTTGTTGTTGTTAGGTGCCGTGGAGTCGGTATCCAACTCATAGCGACCCTCATAGGGTTTTCAATGGCAGACTGTTTCGGGATTGCCTTGGGAGTGGATTGCCAAGTCCTTCTCCCTAGTCCTTTCTAGATGCTCACAAATTGTGCCTCTAATAATAGATTCTAGAATATTAGCCATTGGGAGTTCTCAAGCTGACAAGTCTATAAGACTTAAAATTTTGCAACTAGCTCTCCTTTGATATTCTATACTATTCGCTTACTGGTAAAATATAGTTTATACCACAGGTGTCTGTTCACCCCCACCGTGACTACTGATTGGATGAAAACAGGAAATACAGAAGGCAAATGTAAATATGAGAAATTGTCAAGCCAAAGAGTAATTCAAATTTCCTTTACTAAGAAAGATTAAACGTGGTATGAAATAGAGATGACAAAGAAAAAGAATACCTGCTAGAGTATATTAAGGGTCAGACCATTACAGAGCTCCTAAGAGTTTATACCCTCTGAAAGAATTTCTTAGACAACTTTAAGCAGGAATTCTGAACTTTCATTTCTTACACAGTTGGAAAGTCTTTCATTTAATTTCCCTACCTATACTTATACTTACTCTCTACCCTTAAGACAGATTTGCTCTTAGCTACAAAAATAATGCTTTGTTGCCCATTCATGAACTGCTTTATTCTTTTCCTTCTCCAACCTGAACCTTCTCATTCATGTCTCATGAGCACTGCCTTATATCCTAAATTTCTAGCAGAGAGCCCAAATCTATAGATTTCCCTTTGCATGTCACCTAGAATAGTAACAATCAATTAAGTACTTAGTTGCTTTACAATTGGCATACCAATTTAAAAGCCTATAGAAAGATATGCTTACCACAAATTTAAAATTCATTAAAAATTAAGAGCATCAAAAAGTATATAAATTTTTGAAGTGAAGAACCTTTACATACACCCACACTCTATTCTTGACTAGGAAAGCTTAGAGAAAAAAATTTGGAATATGAAAAGATGAGTATGTCTTTAAGATAAGAGAAATACTCCTAGTGAAGGAGAAAATAAGGTCACGTCACAAATTACAATGTGATAAACGCAGACTGAGCCAACACAAGGGAGACAAACAAGTAGAAGGTAGAGAATCTTAAAATCTCTGAAGTGTTAAGAGACTAAATTTACATGTAGGTTAATATAGTAGTTGCCATAAAAGTCAAGCTTTATTATTGCAAGTTTAGAAACATCTCCTTTTAACCCAGTTGAACCAGAACCTAGCAAACTGATTTATGTGACAAAAAGGCTATCTACGAAAAACGTTCCTCAGAACATGAAACAGAGGAAAAGCTGCCCACCTGTCCATTCTGCTTCACATGGATGCTTTGAGACTTACATGATGCAAGATGTCAATGCACTTACAAAAATCTCAAGTATATTAAATTTATATTAAAGGCAAATTACAATATAGTAGTATAAAAAATTCAAACGTCTGTTCACGATTGCAAAAGAATATGGTTGGTGCCTTTAAATGGCAATGCAAGACATGGGCTGGCCATTACTTTTTTTTTTTTAATCAAACAAGGAAATTTTGAAAATTTCCACAGACCAATGAGTCTTAAAGGCTCAACTCTGTGAAATAATATTCATTAAAACTCATCTGAAAGTTACTCTATCCACTCCTCATGCTCAGTGAGACACATCTTTACCATGTATTTTATCACCAAAAAAAAAGAAAAAAAATGTAATGATCTCCATTATGTATTTGTTTATAAATCCTATGTAAATTATATGTTACTGATCTGACATATTTACTCATCTTATACATTATTCATGAAAATAAATGTTAAAGTCTAAAATACATACTAATAGAAGTCTTAATATTTTTCCCCTGAACTCCACTTTGGGAACCAAAGCTATACGTCAGTGGTTTCAAACCTTTTTTTTAAGGTATGGAACTCTGATTGAAAACCAAGTTTTAAAATGTAAACTTAACTGCCAGGCGCAGTGGCGCACGGCTGGAATCCCAGAGACTCGGGAGGTGAAGGCAGGAGGATCGCAAGTTTGAGACCAGAGGCAGTCTGCGTAACTTAGCGAGACCCTGTCTCAAAAAGTAAAAAAGAAATGGGCTGGGGGCACAGCTCAGTGGTCCAGCACATGCAAAGCATGCAGGTGCGAGGCCCTGGGTTCAACCCCGCGTACCACAAAAAAAAAAAAAAAAAAAAAAAGTAAGCCTAACTGACAAAATAGATAAAGGCAGAGCTGCTGATTAAAGAGGGAATGAAAGGAAGAAGAGCTGGAGGCTAATGATGAAATTCCTATAGTTCCAGTGAGCACAAGTTGAAACCACCAATCTTAAGATCAGACTTTTTATTAGCCTCTTTAAAAATAAATAAATGTACTTTTATTTATTAGTTCTGTTTCTCCCAGCTTTGAAGGCAAAGATGTAAGATTCAACCAAATATTTGAATTTATGTTTATTGTAGAGGTACAGTTAAGTAGAATGCTAAATATATAATAAAGTATCCCCATAGGCTTCCATAAGCCTGCAGCCGTAGCCCCGTGGCATCCAATCCCGCTAGATCTCAGAAGCTATGCAGGGTCAGGCCTGGTTAGTACTTGGATGGGAGACCACCTGGGAACCCCAGGTGCTGTAGGCTTGGGAGACAGACCTGGCAACCCACTCCCAAAAATCAGTTCACCATTGAAAACCATATGAACAGCAGAAAAGCACTGATGATAGTGTTTCACCTGTTGTACGTAGGGTCGCTATGAGTCGGATACCAACTCAAGGGCACCTAACAACAACAACAACATAGGCTTCCATGGAAGAAAATTTTCTCAGGCCTCACCCTCAAAAAATCTTATACTCCTAAAATGGCTATGTGTTATTTCAAGGACTAAATCAAGTTTCTTTCAAGACAATACAGTATCTGATATGTTTTACTACTTGCTATGAACATTAATAGTAAAACTGTCCCACCTTGGCAATCAGAGAGGAACTTTATTATATGTATCTCTGTGCATTTTTACCTCCTGGATTGTGTATCTTTACATATTTGGGGCTTCATTTTGATGAAGCCTTCCCCATGCTATCCTATTTTATTATAAACAATTATTATAGACGCCTCAAATCTTTCTTGGGATCAATTAAGACATAAATGATAAAACTCAACACACAAACTGGTACCATCATCTTCCCAGTCCTCTAGGATAGAGACCTTACAAACACCCTTGATAATTAATTCACTTAATCCCATTGATCCATAAGACCTAACACTCTAACCTGTTCAATATCAGTTATACTCATTTACTATTCTCATTCCCATTACCATTATCTCTCACATGGATTATAATAGGCATTCACCCAGCCAAGCCATTTGATCAACTTAGAGGATGAAAGGCACATCACACCATCAACTTTTCAAATACCTTTGTAAGGTTTCCTATTGCCTATGTTAACAGCTTAACTCCCTAGTACCCATGCAAAGTTTGCCATATTCTGATACTAACCACCAGTTTGATAATATTTTCTACAAATACATCTCTCTATAGACACATTAGGCTATTTTTGCCTCATTCCTGCTTCTAGGCCTTAATCATGCTATCTTCCTTACTCGCAATGTCCCTTACCTTCCTCACTGCCACACTCTCCTCAAATTTCTGTAATGGTACATGTTACCTACCCTTGAAGAAAAGGACAAATGGCATTTTCAAAAGCTTTCATCCTCTAAATTGAAAATCCTCTCACCTACCTCTGTATTCCCATAGTAGTACACTGGTAAATCCTTTGCATACTTATCTTGATCTATTATGTGTCTTTTTGTTTTAAATTATTACTATTATTATTATTATTATTATTATTATTATTATTATTTTGGAGACAGGGTCTCACTAAGTTGCACAGGCTACCTCTGGCCTTGAACTCCAGATTCTTCTGCCCCAGCCTCTTGAGTTTTTGGCCTTACAGGCTGCACCACAGCACTAATTTTCAACTTATGTGTATAAGATGCCCATCCTAGTTATACATATATGCAAACATATTTAATTCTACTAAACTGTAGTGATTTTAGTAGAATGAAACTGCAAAATCCATTTTTCTTGTGAAATGCTATGAGAAGGCCCAATAAATAAAATGGATTTTTAAAGCAGCTTTTTGGGTTGGGAGAAGGGGTGAAAAGGTAGCTAGAGCTTCATACCCTCTCCTGAGCAGTCCCAGAGGCACAGAGATAAAGTACACTGAACTACATATTCTGTGAAGACAAGAAGAGAACTTTTTTTATTCAATTGTCTTGCATGTAGGAAGGCAACACTGTGTAAAATCACATATTCCTGGGGTCAAATCCTACCTCTGCCACTTATAAATTATGTTTTTCTATTCAGATCTTTAATCTCTGTGAATATAAATCTACACCTTTAAAACAGAAATGGTAAAACTTACCTCATGTTATTATCACAGGATCACAAGATACAAAAACACATTTTACATAGAACTGACAACATAAGTACACAAGAATTCCCATTCCTTCTTTCTTGTTCTGTCTTCCCACATCATCTAGATTAATGCCTGGCATATAACAGGAACTCAATAAACATTTCTTGAGTAAATGATCTGAGTGGATGGATAATAAACAAACAAGAACGGTATAAATAAAAAGTAAAAAGACTTTTTGGTAACCACTATAGGAACAAAAAAAAAAAGACATTCTAAAAAAATACTCCATGAGAAAAAGGAAAAATACTTTTAAAATAATTTTTATGGTAGAAGGGAAGAAAGGTAGTAAGCAGTTTATAAAAAAAAATTAGAAACGTTTTCAATAAAAATTTCACAAAGTATAAGTTCACTAACAAAGAAAGAAGCTAAGACTTACTTATCCCATTAGCTAGAAAATGTGCTATCTGGCTAATATCTAATATCAATTTACATTCAACAGCTTAGAATTAAGAGATATATAGTAAATTAAACTAATATGAACAATTATGTTTTTAAATGAATTCTATCTCATGGATTTATATATGGCTGTTATGGCAGAGTGTTCCAATTTTCTTTTTAAGATGTGTCTCCATGTTTCTTAAGTGAAAAATGTAAATTTCTACAACTGTATTTAAAATATTTTAGTGGTAGATGTGCACAAAAGAAATACTTCAACCTAAATCACTATGACAATGTAATGAACCCAAAAGAAATAGGCATATAGGCAAGATGATAAGCTTGATAAAAACGAAGTCTGCCCTTTATTATTTAAAAAAGAAACAGTCAATAAATATAAATGCAACAAAGCTTACATGCTGTACATTTTTAACCTTTCTTTGGCATACTTAAGGTCTGTCTACAAAAGCAAAGAAGCACGCGTTGTAAAAAAAAAAAAAATTTAAATTATCCCTTCAAGTAGAAGGCTAAAATCCAAATGGTTTTTCTTGTATGAGAAAAAATTATACTATAAATGCTCTTATGTAAACTCTCCATCAGAGCAACAAAGTTAAAGGATGATTTACCAAATTTAACTCCTAAAGATGACTATACTAGAATCCTTTTCACTTGACTTATATAAAATGTGAAATCTCTTCCTAACTACATGAAGGCTTAAAAAAAAAATCAATGTATTTAGAAATGACACTACTAAAAAGTCATCAATATTCCAAAAGAAGATATGTATTTCATTAAAACACTGTCTAAGCCTGGCATGGTGGGACATGCCTATAGTCCCAGAGACTTGGGAGGCTGAGGGAAGAGAAGTGCAAGTTTGAGGCCAGAAGCAACCTGCACAACTTAGTGAGACTTTGTCTCAAAATAAAACAATAAATTGGCTGGGAGTGTAGACCAGTGATAGAGCATGTGCAAAGTATGTGAGAGACCCTGGGTTCAACTCCAAGGTACCACAAAAACAAACAAACAAACAAATACCTATCTAGTTATCAGTAAATAATTTTGCATACTTGGTACATACACTAAAGTGTGGGAATAACTGCATTAGAGGATTTATTTAAGTCTTATGTTTCATTGTGTTGCACTGATTTAATTTGCCAATCTTTAATCATTAAAATTCTAATAGTTCAATGTAACCTATAAAATACTCTAAGGTCTGTCAATTATCTATCAACAATATAAATAATGCAACCAAACAATAATTGTTTAACATAATGCTCCATTTACTGCATAATCAATTCATTTTGTCATTATTCTCTTTTATTGAAAACTAACTTCTCTACATCACATTCTAAACAAAAACATCCTTGCTTCAGAAAGACTAATTTCAAGTGAAAGTAGAGGTGACCTGAAATCACAATTACTCTGTCTTCAAAGGTTTTACAAGACATAGGGGAAAAAAATCGTGAGCTAAAAATGCAATCAAAAGTAATACTACCACCATATACAAAATGAATACATACTCAGGTCAAAGGCTTTGAGTGCACAATAATACTTCTGAAAAGTGAGACATAATTATTTTATTTCTAAGAGCATGTAAACACCTTGAAATTAGGGATTCTGTACGTTTTATTCATATGAAAGTATGAACAGTGCCTAGCACACAGCAGGCAACCAATAGTTGTTCTCTGAATGAACAAAAAGCATTAATAATCCTTTAGAACAAATGTGGCCTGCCAACAGATGTTAATGTAAAAACTGTTCATTACAAGTCCAAAATAAGATATAAAGAACTTATTTGTAACAGGATGTAAGCCAACTGCATTAGATGCTTCTCATACACACCGTTTAATTCCATTTTTATCACAGGAAAACCACCAAAATGAAGGAAACAGGGAAATGATTTACGTTCTGGCTCAAGCAACTTATCTCACAGAAGACCATAACAAATAGTTCACAAATTGGGTACCCAAAGTTGCACTACTTTAGATTAAATGTATGAATTCAATTCTCATTTCAAATAAGATGAAAAAATAGGGGAATAACCTAATTTCAAAACAAAGAATAATTTGTAAACATAATGTCTGGCTGACGAAAAATGGTCATAATTATATCACTGGGTCATTAAGAAAGCTTATAAAATATGAAATCAACAAAAAATATTAAGTGTTTTTGTCAGCTAAATGTCAGGCTCTAATTATAAAATTTAAAACATGCCAAAACTGTCAGAATGGAATCTTTACATTCTCAGTGTAGTTTATAATAGCTGATCACAGAACTTGAAGCACACTTTTTAAAAATGCTGTGAATTGATTAAAATGCTCCAAGTAGTATATATCTCACGGGTTGCTTTAGAGTGAGTCCAATATTGCAGTGTTATCTCAAACACAAAAGTAAAATAAAAGTGTCAGGCACCATGGCGCACACCTGTAACCAAGCAACTCAGAATGCTGAGGTAGGGGATCATGAGTTTGAGGCCAGAGGCATCCTGTGCAATTTAGCAAGATCTTGTGTCAAAATAAAAATAAAAACGGGACCAGGATGAAGCTCAGGGGTAGGCGGTTTGCTCTCATGTGCGAGGCTTTGGGTTAAGCCCTCAGTACTACAAAAAGTAAATAAATAAAAATAAAGTAGAATAAAAGACTCAAATGAGAACTAAGTATCTGCTGAGAGTTTTAAAAATGAGGAATAAGAAAGATAACAGACAGCGAGGGGCAGGGGTGCACTCTTGTAATCTCAGTGACTCAAGAGGCAGAGCCAGGAGGATCACTGGTTAGAGACCAGAGGCATCCTGCAAAATTTAGTGAGACCCTGACTCAAAATTTAAAAAATAAAAAGTAGACTGTGGGTACAGTCCAGTGGTAGAGTACTTGCAAAATATGTCCGAAGCCCTGATTGAGTTCAACCTCCAATTACCACAGAAAAGAAGATAAGAAAAGAAGAGGGGAGGGGAGGGGAGGAAAAGAAAGGAGAGGAGAGGACATAAAAGAGCCAAATTAACACTAATACATAGCAGAAAGGCACTGGAAATGTACACTGAGTTGATATTCAGAGACCAGGATATGGTCACAACTACACACTGTAGGGACAAATCAGGCCATCTCTCTCCTCTTCAGTTTCTTCATGAGTAAATGACTGATTTAATCAAATTCTAAAGACACTCGGATTTCTATTCAGTCTAAGTAGCTGACACTATTCAAGCAGACTCTTGTTTCTGAATACCTGATAGGTGGTCCTACAAGAAGTATGCTGAAGTTCAATTCTATCTGCAGTCCTACCAAACCCTAACTAACTGAAAAGGTATAGACATTTATATAGAGATTTGCACTGAACAACTGCCTATCTCCTATGTAAAACTGATTTAATGCATACAAAAACTCTTACAGATGAATATTCAATAAATTTTTTATAATTTTTTAATTTATATTTTATAAATAAAATTTTATAAATTTTATTTTATATATATTTTATAAATAAAAAGATTTTAAAATCAGAACTAATAGGACTCATATTTGTAAACATTTCACTGTAACATCCTTCCATATACTGTATATATTATATACAGATAATATAATTTTCTAAGGATATAGTGAAAATATATCAAGTAAATCAGAATTCTAAATATAGAATGTTACACCAAAAAATGTTTTTCATGTAGCTAAGATGGAAAAGCAAAGTCTAATTAGAGAATTGTGGGAATGATTAAACTATTTCTAAAGGTAGCAATAACAACAAAAAAAAAATCCCACATCCAAGGTATGATATAATAATATTCAAAGCCTTTAAAATTCAGAGGACAACCAAATTAAAGCAGTCACTTGAAATTCTAATATGAACACATAATATAAAGGTTATCCAGGCTATTTCCTACCTCTTTTTATTTTGAAGACTTTTAACCTCAACTGCAGCCATTGCAATGGAGGTGGTCCTTCTAAACAAAATTAACCTATTATGATCACAAACTTCCCAGTCAGTATATAAAATCCTGACACCTATTAGGTATCAAGCACAGTAAGTCAGGAAAATTAAAGCAATTCCTATAATCAGGAAATAGAGACAGGCAAAATAGATCACTGTAAAACAGTAAAATGAGACCTTTTATAAGAGTATTACAAGGTGCCAAGCACAAAAGAAAGGTAATTAGCAGGACTAAGGAGGTCAGAGAAGATTTCCCAAAGGATATGTCCAAGCTGATAGATCTACCTTGTTAATTTGCTATTCCTCTAGCTCTCTTAATTACTACTTATATTCTACCTAATTTTATACTTCACTGAAACCCCCAATCTTGTCTTCCTCCCCCATTTTCATCCACATTGATCAACTCCATTGTACTTTCTATCCCATCCCTCCCCACCAGCCTAGGCTCAGTCAAGAGAACCCCCAGCATCTCAAATTGCACTAACCTTCTGCCACAATCTGCCTTTCAGATTCCTAAATCAATCCAATTACCTTTGTTTCCCAGCCCTATGTCTAGATCTAAGAATTGCTATTAAAAATTATACAGCTGTCATATTAGAGCCTATAGATGCTGACTATGCTAAGCTGAGATCTTGACAACCTGGGCAGCATTGAACATATTTGTAATTAGCTTTCTCTCTCTAACTCCACTGTCCTTAAGCTTCCCTACATATCTTCCCCAGAGGCCTTGCCTACTCCTTCAAAATGGCATGAAGTGACAAGTAGGTATGTTGTTGTTGTTAGGTGCCCTCAAGTCTAGTCCAACTCATAGCGACCCTATGTACAGCAGATGGAAACACTTTCTGATTCTGTGCCAGGCACATGATCTTATTTATGGTTAAGCCCATTGTTGCAGACACTGTGTCAATCCATCTGGTGGAGGGTTTTCTTTTGTTGTTATTGCTGACATAGGCATAGTTAAAATAAATTGTTACTTCATTCATTTTTATAGATTAAAAAAGAGGTACTAAACTAACCCAGCAACCTAAGTAAAAATCCTAACATCATTTTACTGAGAGGAGATTCAGTTCACGAACTCTGAATTGCTACCTGAAAATCTCAACCTTCAAAAATACAACCAAAGATTTGAATTCAGAAGCATGCAACTCAACACTCAAAATCAATACTATGCTTATGCAACAAAAGTCAAGTGATTTTTTCAGAAGAGAAAGTATTTCAGAAGAGAAAGTTCTTCTAACTTAAGAACTTATTTTAGATACAAATTTAATAAATTTGATTACTCATCTATAGTAGACTGGGAGCAGCACTCAAAATGGAAGAAGGTAAAACTGCTGAAGTCTAGCATGATAGCAGCCAATAGCTGGGAAGGAGAGACAAAAACATAAAAACTACATAAACATATCAATTCAAACAAAACAAATTAGGACAACTGATAGGAGTAAACTACACATTGTATGCCTCTATGGTATCCTAGGGTACCACTACAGTACAAATGGTACACACTATAGTGAACCATACTTTCCACTCTATTTACAGGTACTGATAAATGTTCCTACTCTACCATAGAAATGATTTTCATTAGAATGATCAAAGACTCATTCAATCACTTGTGTTTATAAAATGAATATATTAAATCAATGCATTCTCTATCAAGTATGTTGCATGGACACCAAGTATATCACTCCATTAGTTGGAATGCAGTTTTATATATCTATAAAAAAGCTGAACTGGCCTTGTATTTCTACATTCACCATTAGAAAATAAGACAATAACTGCATGATTTAAAATGAAGGGAATAAGTTGGCTGAGTTTTAGATACTGCAGTCACAGCACAATTCTACACTCAAGCAAGAAAAATAAAACTGGGGAGTTTTTCAGTCTCTAATCATACACTAGTTAACCAACCCTCTCATTAGGCTGCTGTTTTTACTGTATCTATCCACTGTTGTTTCAAATAAACTTTGTAAATGTAAAATTACTTCATTAATCAACTTTAAAAGTAAAATGAATTGCAAAGACCAATGTCTGAAATCTGAGCAAACAGCAAAAAGTATAAAAAGAAAAGAAAAATGAAACTGCTTAAAATTTGCACTTAGAATTTGTTTTGGAGCTTGATGAAATGATTCTCAAAAATTTCATCTCGATGAATAAAAATAAAAGCAGTCCAGAAATACTTTAAAAGAAAAGTTATGTGGATTTGAACTGTAGCACTAAATATTAAAACATATTAAGAAGCTATAATAACTAAAATAATGCAGTACTGGCAAAGAAACAGAAACTTTAGGAGAATAAAGCAGAAAAGTCAAAAGTAATTTATTATCTGATAAAGGTATTATTTCAATTCTGAGGAAAAAGGAAGGCTTATATAATTTGTGGTAAGATCTGGCAAATCAATCTGAAGTAAAACTGCTTGAATTTAGAACCCTCCTTGACAACGTATAACAACTAAGTGGATTAAATATTAAACTGTACAAACTAAAATCCTGAACTATAAGAAAGTACCTGGAGCTATGTATCAAAATTATGGATAGGACTTTAGGTGAAAAGGAGACTCAATAAGATATATAAAAACTGATTAAACTACATTAAAAGTGAAAACTACTATTATTCAAATTACTATTTAAGCAAATCTTAAGGAAACCAGAAGACTGGGGAAGAAAGAATGCCAAATATGATCAACAAAGAGTGAAAGCTTTTAATATATTAAAAGTCCTTAGTAAACAATACAGAAAAAACTTTTGGTAAAATTTTGTTAAGAATATAAACACACAAGCCAGGCATGGTACTGCATGCCTACAACCCCAGCACTCAGGAGGCTGAGGGAGAAGGATAGCCTGGGATACAGAGTGAGATCGTGCTTCACACACACACACACACACACACGCACACACGCACACACGCACACACACGCGCGCGCACGCGTGCGAGCACACACAAAAGGCAAACAGTAACAAAAGAAATATAAATGGCCAAAAAATCTGCAAACTTCATAATCAAAAGCTGTAAAACAACTAGGTGCACTGGTGCACACCTGCAATCCTGTCTGAAAAACTGAGGCAGGAGGATCTCAAGTTCAAGGCCATAAGCAGCATGTGTAGCTTATTTAGACCCTGTCTCAAAATAAATTTTTTAAAAAATTAAAAAGAGTTTGGGATTGCAGCTCAATGGTAGACAGAGCATTTTCTTAGCATGCATAGGACTTGTGTTCAACCCCCTAGTAACCAAGAAAAATGAAAGAAGCTATTAAACAATACAATGTTTCTTCTGTTGAATTGTCAGTGAGAAGGAGATAGTAGAATGTACTCTTACAATGTTATTGAAATGTATAGCTGCGGACTCCTGTAATCATGAGTTGGGTGGCTAAGGCAGGAAGATTTAGGAATTTCATGCCAGAAGCAGCCTGTGCAATTTAGCAAGACTCCATTTCAAAACCAAAGTATGTGTGAGGCCCTCTGTTCAATTCCCACATACTACAAAAAAAGAGAGAGGGAGGGAGGGAGGGAGGGAGGGGAAGAGAGAGCGAGAGAGAAAGAGAGAGAGAGAGAGAGAGAGAGCAAGAGAGAGAGAGAGCGAGAGAGAGCGAGAGTGAGAGAGAGAGAGAGAGAGAGAGAGAGAGATGTTTCAGTTCAATTCTCCAGGAAGAAAAATTAAGAAGTTAATATCAAAAACAAAAAAAGGCTTTAGACTCATTCTTCTTCTAAACATTAATTTAATAACATGATAGATGTCAATACAGTGCAGTAAAAAGGATAAAAATATAGAGAGTTGTTCACAATATGATGAGTAGGGATAAGAAGGCAGACACCACAAAAGCACAGTAACTAAAAATTACAAAAAACTTAAAAACAAAATCAACTCACATACATAAATCCACATCCCAACTGTATGAACTGCCTTTGATAAGGAATTATAGATAGCTTTTATGGTTTCCTCTTGTGCTTATCTGTGTGAGGATCTTCTAACCTATGTAATTCATTTAGTAGTTGTTCCAAGTTTCTTTGAATAATGAAGGACTTCCTTGTATTTATTAAGGCACCCTGAATTAATAAGCCATAAATACAAAACTGGGCTGGGATTTAGCTCAGTTGGTAGAGCGCTGCACTGCAGTCTCTGAGGTCCCGAGTTCAATTCCCAGCACCGCAAAAATGGGAGAAGGACCTGGCAATCCACTCCCAAGGCAATCCCGAAACAGTCTACCATTGAAAACCCTATGAGGGTCGCTATGAGTCGGATACCGACTCTATGGCACCTAACAACAACAACAACAAAATACAAAACTCTAGAAAAATTTTAAATACACACATACACAGTCTCCTCTATATGTCACTATGCAAAGATGGTCAGATGTATTATAACAAAAAACTTAAAGCATGTACAAAAATGTTCTATTTACATACTTGTAAGTCAGGTATGGTGGTGCATGCCTGTAATCCCCAACTACTCTGGAGGCTAAGACAGGAAGATCACAAATTCAAAGCCAGCTTGGGTAATTTAGCAAGATTCTATCTCAAACCAAAATTTTAAAAAGAGTTGGTGATACAACTCAGTGATACAGCACTTACCTACCATGTTAAATCTCTGGATTTCATCCCTAGTAATGCTCTCCAGCCTCAAAAAAACTATTTGTTCATATGTGGATAAAGAAACTCAAAGAACATACAAGAAAGTACACAAGAAAGAATACAAGTTATTACTCAAAGGGAGGAACACAGGCAATAAAGATAGAACTTTTTACTATTTAATATGTAAGCATATCACCTTTTAAAAACTAAATTGAAAATAATACTTATATACTAAATATATATTATCTATGTATTATTATCTATATATTATCTATATGTATTATATATATATATATATATATATATATATATATATATATGTATGTATGTATATATATATACATGCCTACAGCCATAGCCCTGTGGCAGCCGATCCCGTCAGATCTCAGAAGCTAAGCAGGGTCGGGCCTGGTTAGTACTTGGATAGGAGACCTCCTGGGAACACCAGGTGCTGTAGGCTTGGGAGAAGTACCCAGCAATGCACTCCCAAAAATCAATCTGCCACTGAAAACCCTATGAACAGCAGAGAAGCACTGACAATAGTGTTTCGCCTGTTGTGCGCACAGTCACTATGAGTCAGATACCAACAGCACCTAACAACAACAACAAATATATATATATATATATATATACATATATACATATATATATATATATATATATATACATATATACATATATATATATATATATATATATATATATATATAGTATTACTAAATGTTGGCAAGGCATACATAGTCTACTGGTGGGACTGTAACTCATTAAAGCCATCAAAACTACTAAAAGGCATCAAAAACATTACAAATAAGTATGACTTCTGACCCAGGTATCCCACTTCTGGGAATTAATCCTAATAAAAAATCCAGTCATTTGCTCAAAGACAGGTAGGTAGACAGAAGTATTACAATGCTATGCATACCACTAAAAAAATTGAAACAATCTATTTAATAAGACTTTAACAAACATCATAATGGACTGGGGAGGCTGAGGCAGGAAGATCATGAGTTCAAGGCCAGAAGCAGCCTGAACAACTTAGCAAGACCCTGTTTCAAAATAAAAAATAAAGACAAGCCTGGGTGGTATACTTGCCTAGAATGTGCAAGGCCTTGAGTTCAAACCCCGAGTACTGCAACAAAATAAAAAATCATAAAAAAAAAAAATTCTCTGTTCATGTACTTCTAAAAGATTAGAGATATGGAGGACACTGATAAGCTCAAGTTCTAGGTGGGAAGAAGCAAAATAAAAAAATGAAAATAAAAATAAATTTTAAAATATATATACTACATAGTATATATTTTATCAGTGCTTGACTTAGAAATGGGTTGTAAGACCAGGCATGTGGTGTATGCCTATAATTCCAGCTACTCAGGAGGCTGAGGCAGGCAGGAGGATTTTGAGTTTGAGGCCAACTTGGGCAACATTAGCAAGAACCCCACCTCAAAAAAAAAAAAAAAAAGGAACAAAAGCAAAAGAAAAAAGAAGAAAAAAGGAAGTAAAAGAAATGGGTTGCAATCCAAGTTTGATTGGAAAGTAACTCCACACAAAAAGAACACTATTTTTGTTAAATAAATAAATATTCATTGGTTGCCAAGCAAGGAGTCCAAAACCTAATTTGCTCTTTTCTCAATTAAACACATATTACTAACCAATGTAACACAGGAATCAAAACAAAGCCACAAAAGGCTAATACAATTCTATCAACATGGCAAAAACTGGTTATAATGTGAATTGTTTTAAGAGAAAGAAACCTATGAAAAGTAAAGGAAGAACAAAGTCAGTCAGTCAAACATAAAAGACTAAGGATTCATTTCCACTATTCTCTAGGAAAGTAATATTTAAACTCTATTCTGTTGTATGCCTGCAGCCATAGCCCTGTGGCATCCGATCCCGTCAGATCTAGGAAGCTAAGCAGGGTCGGGCCTGGTTAGTACCTGGATGGGAGACCGACTGGGAACACCAAAAGCTGTAGGCTTGGGAGAAGGACCTGGCAATCCCCTCCCAAAAATCAAGCTGCCATTGAAAACCCTATGAACAGCAGAGAAGCACTGACAATAGTGTTTCCCCTGTTGTACAGAGGGTCGCCATGAGTCGGATACCAACTTGACAGCACCTAACAACAACAACAACAACAACATTCTGTTGTAGGAAAAAATATTATGCCAGTTAGAAAACCTTCTACTGACCAAAGCAGCATTTCTTCTAAAGGCACATGATATTTTACTTAAGAATTTTGAAAAGTTTATGTGTTAACATATTAAAATATATCAGAGTAAGTCAGTTTCCATTTCTTTGGCTATCATGTAAAACTACATAAGCATCTCCCATTTACAGAGAATCAAAAATGTTTGGCCTTTAGCATCTACAAATACTCAAAATCAAAAAGATTCACTTCTCTATACTAAGAATCTACTATTCTTTGCTAAAATTATACTTTTCCAATATGTGGAGTTGTTTATATTCTAAAGGAGGCAATCACCACATAATCATAGATATCAAATTTAAATTTCCTATCCAAAATTATGCCTGCAGCTGTAGCCCTGTGGCATCCAATCCCGTCAGATCTCAAAAGCAAAGCAGGGTCAGGCCTGGTTAGTACCTGGATGGGAGACCGCCTGGGAACACCAGATGCTGTAGGCTTGGGAGAAGGACTCGACAACCCCCTCCCAAAAATCAATCTGCCATTGAAAACCCTATGATCAGCAGAGAAGCACTGACTATAGTGTTTCCCCTGTTGTATAGAGGGTCGCTATGAGTCGGATACCAACTTGAGGGCACCTAACAACAACAACATCCAAAATTACTAATCACTCTGATATGTTTTCAGTAATGAAGAATCCATTTTTACCTGATACCTTTTTAAAGATTAATCTTGATCAAGGTACATCAAAATCTCAGAATAAAAACAATGAATTGACATGATATTATATACACATTGCTAATTTTATAGCTACAAGAATTTTTGCAAGTCTGTTGTTGTTAGGCGCCATCGAGTCGTGTCCGATTCATAGTGACCCTTATAGGGTTTCCAATGGCTGACTGTTTTCGGGATTGCCTCAGGAGTGGGTTGCCACATCCTTCTCCCATTTTTGTGGTGTTGGGAATCGAACTCAGGACCTCAGAGACTGCAGAGTGGTGCTCTACCAACTGAGCTAAATCCCAGCCCTTTTGCAAGTCTAGGTATAGAAAAATTAGGACTCAAGGCCTGGAGGTGTAGTTCAGTGGCAGAGGACTTCTCTAGCATGTACAGGGAACTGGGTCCAATCTCCAGCATATCCCCCCCCCACACACACACACACAACTCAAAACTCACAATATTACATACTCAGTTACATATGCTGACGTGACAAGTGCAATGTAATACATTCAGAGCTACAGTGATAGGACTTTCAGAAAAACTAAGTATACGTGTGTGTGTATATATATCTATATATATATATGTATACATATATGTATATATACATGTGTATATATGTATATATACACATATGTATATATGTGTATATATGTGTAAATATGTGTACATATATGTATATGTGTACACATATACATATGTGTGTACATATGTATATATACATATATGTATATGTACATATGCCTGCAGCTGTAGCCCTGTGGCATCGGATCCCATCAGATCTCGGAAGCTAAGCAGGGTCGGGCCTGGTTAGTACCTGGATGGGAGACTGCCTGGCAACACCAGAAGCTGTAGGCTTAGGAGAAGGACCTGGCAACCCCCTCCCAAAAATCAATCTGCCATTGAAAACCCTATGAACATCAGAGAAGCACTGACAATAGTGTTTCCCCTGTTGTACAGAGGGTCGCTATGAGTCGGATACCGACTCGACGGCACCTAACAACAACAACAACATATATACATATGTATGTGTGTGTGTGTGTGTGTGTGTGTGTATATATATATATATATATATATATATATATATATACACACACATAAGTACGATATATACATACATACAAGAACACTGTTAAGAATCTAACCACATTTCAATATTACTCATACCTCCTGCAATGGAAAATTAATATAATATTAAACCAACCAATAAAATCATGCCAGAGTAACCAAAAATTAACATCCTCAATCCTTAAAAGAATTATGGGACAATGACAACTTTAAAAAAATTTAAAAAGGAGAAGGAAAATGTAGATAAATGACCATTAAAAGCAGATATAAAATCAATAAGACCACGTAACATGTAAAATGTATTTTTCCCAATTTCAATAAAAATATATACATAACCCAGAAAAAGAAATACTCTATATTATTTTTCTTTATTTCTTCTGTGCTATCCAATATGGTAGCCACTTGCTCCATCTGGCTAAAGTTAATTAACATTAAATAAACTTTAAAATTAAACTGCTCAACTGTGCAACTTATTTAACATATTTAATAGGTACATTATTTGTTGTTGTTAGGTGCCATCAAGTCAGATCTGACTCATAGTGACCCTAGGTATAACAGAATGGAACACTATCTAACACTGTGCCATGCTCACTGTTTCAGCCACTATGTTTAGTGGCTATCATATCAAACAGCACCAAAATCGGTATTTCCATCATTACAGAAAGTTTTACTGGACAGCATGTTGTAAAGGAGGCAAATCTATGAACTTCTTCCCATAAAACTGCAAATATTTTGCCAGGCTCTCTAGCACACACTTGTAATCCCAGTGATTCGGCAGGCTGACAAAGAGGGATCACAAGCTCAAGGTCAGAGGCAGCCTGCACAACTTAGTGAGACCTTGTCTCGAAATTAAAAAATGAAAGAGAGGCTGGTGGATGCAGCTCAGAGGTGAAGTACTTGTCTAACATGCATGAGGCCTTGGGTTCAACTCCCAGTACTGGGGAAAAAAACTCTAGGTTAGTTCCTCCTACACTTAAAACACTTTTTATAAACTTCCTAATCAATATGCTACGGGCTGGGATTTAGCTCAGTTGGTAGAACGCAGCTCTGCAGTTTCAGAGGTCCCGAGTTTGATTCCCAGCACCACAAAAATGGGAGAAGGACGTAGCAACCCACTCCCAAGGCAATCCTGAAACAATCTGCCATTGAAAACCCTATGAGGGTCGCTATGAGTCGGACAGGACTCAATGGCACCTAACAACAACAACAATCAATATGCTGACAGTGATGATCATTTTTTTTTACAATGACGACAATACCTAAAGCACAAAATTTATTCTGTGCCAGTAACTATACTATCTGCATTAATTCAATCTTCATATTAACCTTGTAGGGTAGATACAAGTCCGCAATTCCTTATTTGAAACATGTATTACAGAATTCAGAATTTCTTAGATTTTCGAAAAGTTAATCCTGAACACAAACCATATGATATGTAACATCTTCAGAAGGGTCTAGGGAAGAACTCAGGAAAACAATGTATACGAATATTCACGCTAAGGAAAAATAGAAATTGTAAGAAAACCTATATCCTCAATTAAGATCTGGTTTTAGCAATAAATTAGTTATGAACAGGGATTTCCATTCTCCGGTGTGCTAATCAGTAACTACACTGCTATTTTAGAATGATGGATCTATGAATTTATACCTAGTTTTCAAATATACCTAAGGATTTTCATCACAGAATTACTTAAATTACTCCATCTCCCTAAATTTCAATAATTCATTTCTAAAACTGAGCAAAATGTTTTTCTCAAGGTTAATTATCCTAAAATAAATGTCCTAGTTATTTTATTTTCATGAGAGAATTTACAGCAAAACTTAAATACAAAATCAAATATCTATTTCACCACAATTATAAAATAATATTTTTTAATACAGACACTTAATTGGATCTAGAAACTTAAACGTTTCCATTTGGCTCAGTTGGTAGAGCACTGCGCTGCAGTCTCTGAGGTCCCAAGTTCAATTCCCAGCACCGCAAAAATGGGAGAAGGACCTGGCAATCCACTCCCAAGGCAATCCCGAAACAGCCATTGAAAACCCTATGAGGGTCGCTATGAGTTGGATACTGACTCGATGGCATCTAACAACAAATTTCATTTCTGAAAGAAAAAAGTACAATCAACTTTCACTATACAGTTTTTTTATGCTCTCAATCTTTTTGTTGTTGTTTGTTTGTTTGTTTTAGTACTTAGGGGTTGAACCCAGGGCCTTCTACCCCCTTAGCAAATACTCTACCACAACGGTGCACCCTCAGCCCCCTTTTTTTTTTTTTTTTTTTCATATTTGGGTCAGGTTTCACAAAGTTATGCAAGCTGCCTCTGGCCTTGAATTCAAGATCCTCCTGCCTCAGCTTCCCAAGATGCTGGGATTACAGGCATCCATCACCACACTCAGCCTCTCATCTGCTTTTATATAAATTCTCACTTTTAAGAAAGACTGTGAGCAAATTTACAATTTGAAAATCTTATTATACTTATAAACTAAAATACATGTTAAAATATCCCGAACAGATGGATTTCACAAAAGTTTATACACATACTTTGTTTTTGTTGTTGTTAGGTGCCATCAAGTCTGTGTCCAACTCATAGCTAGCAACCCTACATTTAACAGGTGAAACACTATTGTCAGTGCTTCTCTGCTATTCATAAGGTTTTCAATGACTGGTTTTTTTGTTTGTTTGTTTGTTTGTTTGGTGGGGGGAGTGGATTGCCGGGTGCTTCTCCCAAGCCTGTAGCACCTGGTGTTCCCAGGCAGTCTCCCAACCAAGGACTAGCCAGGCCCTACCCTGCTTAGCTTCAGAGATCTGACAGGATCAGATGCCACAGTGGTATGACTGCAGGCACACATATTTCAGTGTAACTCAAATATAAGGAATTAGGATTATTATTTGATAGTGATAAAATACAAAAGTAGAGTTAACATTTAAACATTCTACAACATTCAGGCAAGATGGTGCGTGCCTCTAACACCAGCAACGTGGGAAAAGCAGGAGGATCATAAGTTCAAGGCCAGAGGTAGCCTGTGCAATTTAGTGAGACCTTGTCCCAAAATAAAAAATAAAAAACAAAAAGACTAGGGGTGCAGCTCAGTGCTACAGAACCTGCCTCACACACGTGAGGCCCTGGGTTCACCCTTCCGTACTGAAAAGATATGTGCTCTACAACAATCTGATCATATTTATATCTAAAACTGTGAAATATCACAAACATGACACTTAATAAGGAGTATATAACAAGTACATAATTTTGTGAAAACGTATACTTTATCTTAGTTCCTGATATGCCCTTTCTGAGAAATACTTGGTAGTTAGGTATAGGAAATTGAAATAAATGCTATGATACTATGAAAATGACAACTTAATCTAATACTTCTTATAAAAAGATCAGTTCTCATTACTAAGAGCCAAGTAATTAACTGAACAACTATTTAGCTCTCACATTATTACTTCATTATAGTATATCAGTCACACGTGAACTGGCTAAAACCTTATAAACCAAATTTTACAAATCAAACTATAAATTATTGACTTAAATGTAGTTTAGCTAAGCATCAAGAGCTCATACTCCGGAATCAGACTTCCTGGATTTAATACAGGGCTTGCTATTGACTATACGGTACTATTTGATGATTTATTCAATCCTTGTGTTTCAATTTCCTTTTCTATAAAGGGGGAATAACAGTATCTATCCTCATGGGGTAGATTAAATGAAATGGCTTATGGTAGCATTCAGGAGTATGTCTGGCACACTATGCTCTGCAAACGGTCATTATCATCATTGGTATTATTAAAGTATCTTTGGAATTATACCTACCTTAGCACTTTTTGCCTTCAGTTTCAATGTCCTGAAAACCTTAAGTGTAATTAGGGAAAGTCTCTGGAGGAATATATCAGTTTAAAAACCATCTAGTAGTAAATCAGGTATGTATACATCATTGTTGTTATTAGGTGGCATCAAATCAGGTACAACTCATAGCAACCCTATATACAACAGAATGAAATACTACCTGACACTGTGCCATGCTCGGCACTATTGTCAGTGCTTCTCTGCTATTTTCTAGGGTTTTGATGGCTTTGTTTTGGGAGTGAGCTATTAGGTCCTTCTCCCAAGCTTATAGCACCCAGCATTCCAGGCAGTCTCCCATTCAAGGACTAACCAGGCCAGACCTTGCTTAGCTTCCGAGATCTGAGGCCAGGGTGGTATGGCTATAGACATAAAGTCAGATATGGATAAACAGGTAACATTCTCTTCCATAGTTCATAATGTGATGATAGCCAATGATAGTATTTCACATCTACAATAATGCCCTGATCTCTAGGACAGCAATGTATAAACTACTTTCACTATTTATCCCCAAAATTCCTGTGAGAAGTAGCAAATGTTACTGAGAAAATGATTAGTTCAGTTTTCAATGTAATAAATGAAGTACTCACAGAATGTCTTATGGACAGGCACAAGTACAGACCTAAAGTTAGAAAGCTAACCGTCAGAAGAGTTCACCACCCCATCCTTTGTGCTACTATGGAATTTTTCACATCCTATTTCATGAGAACCAGTTATCTCCATACCCTTCTCCACTGCTAGAATACATGCTTCTTGAAGGGACTTAAATCTTGCCATACAATAAGTGATCAAGAAATGTTCATTCTTAAAAATACAAAACTGGCCAGATGCAGTGGCACATGCCAGCAACTTGGGAGGCAGAGACAAGAGGATTGCAAGTTCAAGGCCAGAGGCAATCTGTGTAATTTAGGGAGACCTTATCTCAAGATAAACAATAAAAGGGGGGGTTCTCGAGGTATAGCTCAGTGTTTGAGCACTTGCAAAGTGCATTTAAGGCCCTGGGTTCAGCCCCCATGTACTGCAAAACAAAACAAAACAAAAACAAAAAAGCATAACTTCCAGAACTGTACAATTAAAAAAGTGAATTTTACTATATGTAAAGAAAACTCTGATTACTCTGGGAGCAATAGCACATGCTTATAATCCCAATAACTTGGGAGGCTGAAGCAAGAGGATCTCAGGTTTGAGGCCAGAGTTAGCCTGTGCAACTTAGCAAGACTCTATCACAAAATAAAAAATAAAGAGGGGACTGTGAGTGCAGCTCAGTGGTGGAGCACGTGGCTAGCATGCAACAGGCCCTGGGTTCAACCCCCAAGTACTGAAAGAAAAAAAAAAAAGCTTGGAAAACAGCAATACAAACAGGCTTAGAACTGTGAAACATCAGCAGTAAGAATGCACAGGATGAAATTCCTACAACATAAAATAAACAGCAGTTTCTTGTGTGAAATAAGCATGTAAGCAAGGATCAAATGTATACTGATTACTGATTCTAACTTTATACAATCAAAAGCTTGAAAATCTTACACTAGTAGAAAATACTGAGCAATTAAAAAAGATTCTGCTAATTTTGATCTTAATTCCCTTTCTGTAATGAAATTCATAAACGGAAAAAGTAACTTCACCATCTAAATGATGAATGTAACTAGTAGGAGTCATCTACGAGCTCTGAAATAGAAGGAAAATGTACATTTCCAGAGTTACAGCCAACAATAACTTTTACATTCTGAATCCAACTCAGGTACATTAGTTGGGAAGATGTGTGCAAAAGTATTTAATAAGAAAGTGCTGAATTTAGCTTTTATTTTTTTTTCTCAGTTTTCCTAAATGGCATGAAGTCCATCAATAGAACCTAAGTATAAGTGGTAAAAGGAAACACTGCACTACAGCTTGCTTCTTACAGAGAGCTGTTTTTATAGACCAGAGATTAAACTTCTTCTGAAAAGACCAGATAGCAAATATTTTCAGCTTTATGAGCCATATAGTCCCTGTCGCAATACCCATCCAAGCCATGTAGCATGAAAGCAGCAATGGATAACAGATAAATGAATGAGCATAACTGTAGTCCAATAAAACTTTATTTCAAAAACAAGCTACATGGCTATAATTTGCTGACCCTTACTCTAATGATCTGTTTTTTTCCTATTAACATATATACTGTCTTAATAAATACTATGAGTTTTGAAATAAGATATCTGAGATTTCCTTTAAAATACTTCATTTAAAAAAAAAGTGGAGGATAGGCAAAAGGTTAAGACTGCTAAAAGACAATCATTGTTAAACTTAGATAACGATATGTGGAAATCATTATACTATGTTCTATAGTTTTGGGGGTGAGTTTTAAAATATCCAAATTAAAAGTTTTTTAAAAATACAAAGTAAATTAATGAACCAGCTCTATAAGAAAATGAATTTCCTCACATTATAAACCTTCTAAACACATTCTTAATATTTAAGTGTTAAAAATAACATAACACAACATAAAAGATTCTGAAGAAAAAGTCATTAAACTATAATGAAAAAACTTAAACTAAGCCACAGGGTATGTTAGGATGAACTCTGAAAATTTCCCACAATTTAAAATACAAGCTCACAATATACAGCTTCTAAATTAATTTGTTTAATTTATTCCCATCTTATGTAACAAAAAGTGTTACCAATTTTTGGTCTTAGAACATAATTATTATAAGAAATATATTACTTAAATTAACATGTTTAGTACTTTTCTAATGAATGCATAAACAATATTTTATTTCTCATTTTAAATTCTAAGGCATAGATATTTTATACATATAATCCACATAACCAAAGATCTTTAGGATCTTTAATAATTAAGCCTAGTAGTAGAACATTTGCAAACCATGTACAAGGCCATAGATTCAACACTTAAGTACCGTATAAATATATAAATGGCTAGTTATTGGGGATTATTTTACTTTTACTTGATTAAATACAAATTACTTCCAAGCTAGGTTTTATAAGTTTTATGTCTATTCTCCTTCTCCAGCACAAGTAAATATAAAACAGCAATAGTAATGGTACACAGAGACATACTTACATCATACTCTGCAATTCTGCAACAAAGCTTATAGCCTTCCCTGCACTTCTTCCACTACTTGATGGGGCAGTAGACATAGGGCTAGCTGCAGTATTATTCATCTGAATGAAAAAAAAATAAAGCTTACAAAATGTATTTACTATAAATAATTGCACAAAACAGTAGCAATCATAAATTACTTCAAAAGTACAGAAAATGTTAAAATTTCTGATAATTTCTGTTTGACAAAAATCCAATTTTCTTAATTATATTTAATGTTCTTCATTCAAATGGAATGTTGTTGTTGTTGTTAGGTGCTGTCGAGTCGGTATCCGACTCATAGCGAACCTCATAGGGTTTTCAATGGCTGACTGTTTGGGGATTGCCTTGGGAGTGGGTTGCCAGGCCCTTCTCCCATTTTTGCGGTGCTGGGAATTGAACTCCGGCCCTCAGCGACTGCAGCGCAGCGCTCTACCAACCGAGCCAAATCCCAGCCCCTTCAAATGGAATAGCACAGTGAAAATAAAGCTGCTAGTCAAGTAAGATGTCAAACAATTACCTATTAAGTCATACACATTTCAGTCTAGTTTCATCCTGACCACCAGAAAATTCTGTTTTTCTGGTTTATATATGGCAGTTCCAAGTGAGATTTCATTTAAAGAAAGAATTCTACAGCTATAAGATACAAAATTAGAAAACTACAACATAAACTAATTGCCATTTGAACCAAAGCCTAAAATGCAAATAATACAAATAAAGTCAATCAGTAGATAAAAGAAAACATTGGGATATTTACAATCTTATGGATAAATAACTCATTCAATTTAAAATGTAACACTTTCCCCATAAAATTAAGCAAGATGTCAATCCTAATGTACGCCATTTTACTCAATGCACATGGCATTAAATAAACTAGAATTAGTCAAAATAACATTAAAGTCATGAAAGTAGGCAAAGCCTCAACTACCACACAGTAAGTGCTCAATAAATATTACTTCCTATGTCTATACAAACTTTGCAATAATTTTGCATAAAATTAACATACTTCATGGATTCTCTAAAAGTAACAAATTTAGAACATTTGGTAAAACAAAGAAGCTCAGAGAGGTTCAGGTATAGTTTAATTGAGAGGACAGATTACAGAATTTACACTGCACAAAGGTTCCGTTGGCCTGCAACACTATGAGAGGCAAGGCAATGAGAGAGAAGGAATTTTAAGGTAATAAACCCCATAAGGGTGGCTATGAGTCAGATCCAACTCAGTGACACCCAACAATGGCTGACCTCAAGATGGCAGCCTAATGGGCCATCTCACCAAGATGGCTAAGTTAGGAGCAGTTTATATAGGAGATGGGTGATTGCAGAGGGTGGGTGCCTTCTTACAGGTGAAGTTTATGGCCAAATCATGCACATCTGAGCCTAATAACTTACATAATATGCTTTCCAGTTCTGCAAATATTAAGAACAAAGATCATGATTTCCTTGAGTTGTTCTTGTCATTGATTGGCTTGCCCCATGCAGTTTCCAACAAATTACACAATGGTCAGGCTAAGTGGGTAGCTGTCCTGAGACCTTTTCCTGTTCGCCAAATTCACAGTAATGAAAGAAAACACACTTCACCTGATTACTGTGGAAGATGGAGCTCAGATGAGGTTAAAGAGGAACCCAGGCACGAGATCTAGTCTCAAAGCTTGGCTTCAGAGTCAGACTGCCTAGATTTGATTACCAGGTCTCCTACTTTGCTAGGATTTTAGCCAAGTTACTTCTCTGGACTTCTCCTCTTCTGTAAAATGGGAACAATAGCCCCATCCTCTTAGGATTGTTATGAGAATTAAATGAACTAATACATACAAAGATTCACAAAAATACTTAAGAGGAGGGGGTGTATTTCAGTGGTAGAACCCTGCCTCACATGGGCAAGGCCCTGGGTTCAATTCCCACCACAATTTAAAAAAGAAAAAAAGAAAACAGTACTTAGTATATGGTAAGCACACAATAAGTATTAGCTATGAAAATAAATAGAAAAGAATTCTTAAGAATTGCTACCTTCTTGATCTGCTAAAAACTTTCATAAAGTTAGATTTCCCTTATTTCATAATCACATGAGTTTTAAAATCCTGAATACTTCAGAAGAAAATAACCTCAGTTCAATGCAACAAATATTAAGTAGTTTCATTATAAAAATAAGTTCCCTCTCCACTGTTGACATCACTACAACTGCTAGGCACTCACTCTAGCTCAAAATCCATCTTTTGACTCTTCCTGCACTCTGTAATTTGTAAGAAGCCAAGCAAATTCTACTTCATGTTTTCGCATCCTTCCCCTCTTATTCTACTGTGATGGCCTTCTGTGAACTCTTATCTACATGGTCTCTTTCCAACTAATCTTTTCCTCTAACCCGACCACATTTGTGGGGAATGATAAAATTAACATAGGGAACCTAAACCAGGGTCATTCATCAAGAATTGAGATGGAAGACATGGACCCATGAAAGCAGGCTAGAAAAAAAGCTACAAGAGTCCACTGTCTGGGATATAAAACAACTTACATTAAAGTGTTGAAAAGACAATAGGACAAACACCTAAGACAAAATGTACATTACCTAGGTGACTAGGTCTATATATCCCTGTGGCTTCCCACAACCACTAGACACAGAAAACAAGAGCACTGAAAGAGAAAGGAAAAGGTTCCACTCAGGCTGAGTCTGAAGGCCAAAATTCTAAAACACATAAAGAACCTAATGCTAAGAAAGACCATCACTTTTTTAAAGCCTAAATATATTCTAATTCAGGCACATCCAGCCTGCGGGCCTCTTACAGCCCAATACAGCTAGTAATGCAGCACCATAAAATCTTTCAGCATGATGCATTTTTTTAGCATTCATTTTCTTTGTGAACCTCTTACTGTGTATCTGCACCAACTATATTACATAATTTATGCACCTACAAGACAATTCCTCTTTACTCAATGCAGCCCAGGCAAGCCAGAAGGTAGGCTTCTAATTTTGTTATTAAGTGCCCTCAAGTAGGTATCCAACTCATAGGGACCCTACATACAACAGGGGAAACACTATTGTCAATGCTTCTCTGCTGTTCATAGGGTTTTCAATGGCGGATTGATTTTTGGGAGTGGGTTGCCAGGTCCTTCTCCCAAGCCTACAGCACCTGGTGTTCCCAGGCAGTCTCCCATCCAAGCACTAACCAGGCCCAACCCTGCTTAGCTTCTGAGATCTGGTGGGATTGGATGCCACAGGGCTATGGCTGCAGGCAGACTTCTAATTAGAAGGTAGTTTCTAATTTTTCACAAAAACTTCTGCAATAATTACTTTTTTCTACAAATGACATAGAAAAAAATCACCTGTTGACATTTTTTGTAAGCACTCTACCACTGAGCTGCACTCCAGTCCATTTTTTCTTTTTTATTTTGAGACAGGGTCTTGCTAAATTTACACAGGCTGCCTCTGGCCTCAAACTTGTGATCCTCCTGCTCCACAGCCGAGTCACTGGGATTACAGGCATCTGCCCTTGTGCCCAGTCAAAATGTAAAATAGCTATAAATAGTTCAGCAGAAAGAGGACAAAGTACTTTAAAGAATTTTTTTAAGAGCCTAGATTTCTGAAGGATCTCCGAAAATGTTCCCCTGTTGTCCTAACACAAGGCTGACAGATACCAGATATCATAAAGAAAATGTTAAATTCAAAGATACATATATTAATCCTAGCCTCCAAAAATTATGATTTGATTCACATGAGATCTGATAAACATGCCATTCTGTGAGCTTATTCTATGAACAAAAAATTAACTGAGACATTGCTGGAGCAATCTGTCCCCTTTTCATTGTCCAATCCCATCACCTGTTTTAACTCTCTAAAGAGGAGATATTTCGTAGAGCAAATTCGTATTAAAACCACAGCTTTAGGCCCAGGGTATGGTTCAATGGTAGAGTGCATGCCTAGCGTGGGAGTACCTGTGTTCAATACCCAGCACCAAAAAAAGAAAACAGGAAAAAAAGGAAAGAAAAGAAAAAAGCCTTCTTCAGTTGTCTCTCTACTGCAAATGTTTCATATCAAAGGTATTTTCTGGTAAGAGGTAAAGAGTCCCAATGCTAGTTTATTATAACCATGATCATCCTTTCACAGTCAACTTATTTAACTTTCAAATCAAACAGGTGAATAATATTTTTGTTGACATGATGAGCTGATAGCTCATTAGACTCTTTAATATTTCCCATACCCACATTTTGTTTGATGATTTAGATAATTAACTTCTTCAGACATTATCTTCTTTACACATCAAAGTCCTATCACTCTGATGCTTTATTTCCTTTCTTCCAGACATTAAAAAAAGTCTGTTAAAAGCAGAAGCACTCAAGTCAATTTTCTCTAATAAAGACAGTTAACATGGAACTGAAAAACTACTATAATCTCCTCAATGGGTTAATGTCCTGCAGTTGTCTCAGTTTTCAATTGAAATGCAGCTGTTTGCCATATTTTACAAAATGAATTCAGATGTGCAGATTGGAACCTAGATCATTTCAACATGCCACAATTTAAATGTGAACCCAGGGAATAAGTTCATTTCTGATTAATACTATGTAAACTTCATCATTAAACCAACAGCCAATACTGTCACACCTGCAAAGTCCTATTCCAGAGAAAAAAAATTAACATTTATCTTTAATTTAAAACAATGCAATTTAAGGATGTACTTCCTTCTGCGGAAAATATTGCTACCAAAAAGAAAGTTTTAACTGTAGTACATAAAGTTATACATCACAAAAAGTGAATCAAAAGCAAAAAAGAAAGTGGATCAAGCAAAATGCAATAAGCATGTTACTGAGTCTCCATTTAGACATCATAGTTTTGGTGACTAAATGATCAGAGTAGAAATATCATGAGATGCATCTTTAAGCTTAGAAGACCTCAAAGAATTGAGACTCCTTATTTCTAGTTTCTGTATCCTGGAAGCAATATCAAATTCTGTACTGTGACATCTATCAGTCAATCTGTTAATTAAAAGATAATGGAGTTTATCACTCTTTGTATTACATCATTGTTGGGAAACAATAATTCACACCTATGTATTTATTCTGAACATCTACAAAGTCTCAATTATAATCATTCATTACCTAGATATCTCACATAATGTAAATCAATTAAAAAAAAACTCATAAATAGAACATTTCATAACACTCCAAAGGCAGGAAGCAATTATGGTTGTTGTTGTTGTTGTTGTTGTTGTTGTTAGGTGCCATCGAGTCGGTATCCGACTCATAGAGACCCTCATAGGGTTTTCAATGGCCGACTGTTTCGGGATTGCCTTGGGAGTAGATTGCCAGGCCCTTCTCCCATTTTTGCAGTGCTGGGAATTGAACTCAGGACCTCAGAGACTGCAGCATAGCGCTCTACCAACTGAGCTAAGTCCCAGCCGCAATTATGGTAAGGCCAACACTATTATACTATGCATTTTAGTTTTGTTGGTCAAATTACATCATAATCTAAATTTAATCTAAATAATCTAATCATAATCTAATCATAATCATAATTTAATCTAATAATAATCTAAAATAAATCTACTGATGTGAAAAATACCAAATGGTCAATCACTAAGAATGCAAAAACAAAAAAATATACGAAGTAGCTATAAAACTTCTTTAGTGTTTAGGATAATACAATGGTGATTCCAATGTATTAATATATGCCCAATTTCAAGTGGACTTTGGAAGATTTTCTGAAAACCTGGTTTATAAACTTGTCTAAAACCAGTCCCACCAGCCTCTTCAGCCTCCTCTTCTACAGCAATGAGATCAAGAATTCAGTGTTTCCCAAATCACCCCATGTTCTTTGAACCCTTAGTCCTACAATTGTTCCTGCTTGCAATACTTTATGAAACGTTGCAACACCTCTCCACCTATCAAAATCCTGGTGGTCTAGAAGAGCCTGACCTAAACTCAACATCTCCAAGAAGCCTTTCCAGACAGCCTTCCCAGACACACAACCATAGGAAATTCTTTCTCTGGCATTTAATTATTTTAGTTTACTAATTATATTAGTTAATGCTATTTTAGTACATAATAATTAATTCTCAATTTAATACTAAACTTCTGTCACATACTCAATCCTTCCTCCAACTACTGGCAGATGACAGCAACTCCTAATTCACAGAGAAATACAAAGTCATCATTTAGTAATTCCCTCCACTCTCTTCTATCAAAGTTATTGTGCCCTCCCTCCCCTTAAAGGCACTAGCATCCTCTTTTTTAAAGCCAACACTACCTGTGCTCTGGATTATTCATTTATACATATTTATTGGGCATCCACTACAAAGTAAACACTGTTCTCTCAGCTAGGGATGTAGCAGTGACTAACCAAAACAAAAAGAAATACATTATAATGCAGGAGACAAGCACAAAGGCAGACATAATTTGTGGCACTGACAAATGCTATGAAAATAAACAAGTGGATTTCAACTAAAGATAAAAGATCTGAATGAAGGCCAGGAAGCAGTGCTCAAGAACCTTCAGGTGGGGCTGAGCCTTTAACCCCACCTGTAAAGCACCTGCCTAGCGCACGTGACACCCTAAATTCAATCCCCAACACCACACACAAAAATAAACAAACATACCTCCAGGCAGAAGTGGCAAAGTGCCAAGATCTTGAGGCCAGTGTTGGAAGTGAGCAAAGGGCATAAGCAGTAGAAAGATCTAAGAATTATGGCAAGGCTACATCTTGTAAAGCCTTATAGATCACAGGTGGTGAAATTTACTTGAGCATATTGTGAAGCTATTAGAAACTTTTGAACAGCAAAGTTACTTAAAACGTTCTGGGTTTTAAAAGATAACTACAGCAGAGGTGAGAATATAGTATAAAGAAGCAAAGGCACAATAAAGAACAGGAAGTTACTGAAGTTGTGTATACAAATGATGATAGTGGCCTAGATTAGTGCAACAAGTAGAGATGACAACACAAATATATTTTAAAAGCAAAGTAAAACTGCAGATGGATTAGATACGGAGTGTGAGAGAAGGGCAGTCAAGGAAGACTTCAGGTTCCTTCAGGACCCTAGAAATTGATTAAATGGTGGTGCCAGTTACAAAAATTAGGAAGGCTGAGAAAGAAAATCTGTTCAGGCCACATTAAGTTTGAGACAACTATTACACATTCAAGCACAGATGAAATCCTACAAAGCTTTGTGAGAGGGCAGAAAATGCTGTAAAGTTGCAAGGTACACAGTGTAAGGTAAAAGCCATGGTTACAAGGGTTTAGTTTGGTGACAGGGTCTTACTATGCAGCCCAGGCTGGTCTTGACCTCAGTGTTCTCCTGCCTCAGTCTCCCTAGCCCTGAGATTACATGCCTGGTTGAACACAAGAGGGATTAATAATAAATCAATATAGCAAAACCTCTATAAGGACCAACTAATCTCTCAAACTCAGTTTCTCCATCTGTCAGGAATAATTTGTCTGTCTCATGAGGGCATTATGAAGAACACAATGTTTACCACACAATGAGGACTCAAAAAATATATTTAAATTGAAAATATCAAATATTTTGTAAATTGTGAGAATCCTCCCCTTTCTCTAAAACAGTGAATTTAGATATCCTACTTAGCTACTTGACTGCTGAGAGACACATGAGATCATTATATTTTCTTCTTTGATCTCCTATTAACCTAAGTTTCTATTCCATTTGCTTTCATATCTAGTACTCTCTTAAAGGAAAACTGTTTAAAAACAAATTCTTTGCAAAAATGATCCTTATATTATACTGTAAATGCTCCCACCAGATCATCCTAAAATATAGCAGTGAAATAAAACTCTGAAAAATGGCAAAGAGCAAGCCAGCTTTTCTAATATTAAAGCACTACTGTTTTTACATAAAATTGTGACTCAATTTTATTGAGTGACTCAATGGTTTTTTCAGATATGTGGGAAATTGGAAATCAATTACACTCCCAACAATAAGAGGTAAGTATATTTCATAAGGATATAAAATCATGAGCAAGTCCCTTAAACTTTTTCTTTTCCAGTCTAGATGCGTATTTTAGAAATATTAAACCTTATAAGAATTCTATTATAATTTGAACCCCTCTATATGTGAGGGGTTCAAAATATAGTGTAGGTGACTAATGGAAGATTTAGTGTAAGCATATAAAAAATAAAAATTACATGAATTTGAAGTTTATAAAAGGCCTTTTGGTCTGCAGCCATACACTGTACATCAGATCTGAGATGCTAAACAGGGTCAGATCTGGTTAGCACTTGGGTGGTAGACCACCTGGGAACACCAGGTTCTGTAAGCTTGGGAGAAGGACCCAGCAACCCACACCCAAATATCAACCAGCCATTGAAAACCCTATGAATAGCAAAGTAGCACTAACAATAGTGTTTCATCTATTGTAGGTAGGGTGGCCATGAGTAGGCAATCGACTCCAGAGCACTTAACAACAACGGAGGGCCTTTTACATGTATTAGGTCACACTGTTTCACAATCATCCTACCAAGCTAATACTTTCCCTCTATCAAGGAGGGAACTAAGAGTAAAAGTACTTACCAAAGGTCACAAATCTAATTCAAAAAGGTTGGGATCCCATGTAGCTGATAACCTGAATTATTCAGTCCATGTAGATATATATTGTAACAAAATTCACCAATTCTCTTCCATTTTAGTGCCTAGTTTTTTCATTTTTAAAAGAAGCCCTTTGTAGTGTCTAGTTTTTTGTTTGGTTGGTTGGTTGGTTTTTGGGGGGTTTTTTTTGTAAGAGATGTCTATCTCCTAACACAATAAAAATTACTAGTTATACACATAGCAGTCAGGGGACTTAACATTATCAGTAAGTTATCTTGGAGACTGGTGACTTTAAATGTTATATTCAGAAATCCTTTGTTTAAAAGAAAATCTTAGGAAAATGGATAAATGACTACAACAGACAAAAATATAACTATACAAACTGGGGTGTTGGGGGAACCAACGACATGAGTAGCCTTCAGCTACACTTTGAAAATCACTAATTTCATCTAAATCCCCCATTTTTCAGGTGAGGAAACTGCAGTCCAGAGGGGTTTCTTGAACTGCCCAAGGACACACCACTATTTAGTGAGACAAGCTGGGACTAAAACTGAGGTCCCCCTGATTCCTGGTCCAAGTTACAACGAGGAATATAAAAATAAAAGTTTATCATAATTAACTCATAACACAATGTGTTTGTCACAGTGAACTTTATTATGAAGTATCTACCTATGCCAACCACAGCGTAGCAGTAAAGAGCTGGACTCTGGAGTTCAACATAGGCTCTAACACTTACCATGTGACCGTGGGCAAGTCATGTCACCTCTCTGCCTCAGTTCCCTCATCTCTAATATAGCAACTTACAATATTTCTGTCAAAGGTTACATGAAGTACGGTAATGTATGCAAAAGCACTTAGGACAGGACCTGATTCATATAAACCATTCAATTCATGTGAACAATGACAGTTTGAAACCAAGGCAGTCCAGCTTCTTCAAAATGTTTCAGGATTATCATTAAGAATGGTGTACATTCTCCAAAAAAAAAGTTATGTTTAGGCGTAATCTTTTCAAGACTAACCTAATGTGAATAAAGTAAAATATACAAGATTCAGGCACAAAACTACCATAGCATTTAAAATAGCAAAAGTAAATCTCAAGATTTTAAAAAATATTTATATTTGTATAGTATTTTACAGTTTATTAAGTAAACCCACATACCAATAATTTAATTTATTGTCTCATGGATTCAGAAAATATAGCATTTTTTTCAGTAACTAACACATATATGCCAGATGACATGCTACTTTCATGTTCATTATCTTTATTTAAGCTTCAATATCCATCAACTCTCAGCCGGGTATTACCACAGGCAGTATTGTAGTGCAAAACTATCTGGCCAAATCAGAAAGAAAGAACATCACTGGTATCACCTGCTGTAAGGGAATGACATGTTTGGATAAATGAATGAGATATAATATTTAGTACAGTGGATAGAACAGATCAAGTGTCCAAAAAAGGATGGTTCTCCAAATATGGAGTTGTTTTGTGTACAGAATATACTGTAACCAAATCATTAAAGCACTATCACTGTGACTTAGAGAATTATTTGTAAAAAAAGAAAAGAAAAAAAAAAGAAAGAAAACGGCTTCAGTAATGGTGCTCTCTTATATAGTATTTATGTTAAAACACAAAGCATACAAAAATTGTTGCAGATGTACAATCAATCTCTACTGAAGTGTAGAGGTGAATAAAATGAAATAAAACCAATCAGATATAAACATGTTTGCAAAATAAGACAGTAATTTATAAACATAATTCTCATTTGATGCTCACCAACTATCTTGCGAAAAAGATAAGATAAAGAGAGATACTAACTCCATTTTACTGATGAAGAAACTGAAGCTCAGAAAAGTAAAATACCTTAACTGAAATCACAGAATATGACAGAAAGAGCAAAAGATAGGTTTTTGGAATTGGAGTTAAGTGCTCTTTTCACCAACTCACAATGCATCTCAGATCATTAAAATCTCTTCAAAAATCTATCCAATAAACTTAAGGCTATAGTAGCTACTATTTACAAAGTTGCATCCAACACACACGAGTTACCTCACTTGACCCTTGAGCCAAGAAGTATGTGCTATTACTATCTTCAGTTATAAATGAGGAAACTGAGGCTCTTACATTAAATACCTTGCCCCCACATGGTTAATGAACAGGAGGGTGAAGACTCAAATCAAGTATGTCTGACTCTCAATAAAATATTTTATCACTTCAATTACAACTTCAATTAACATAATAATGCATTTGGCTGAATTATTTCCCCTAAGTGAACTAAAAGCAGAATTGTTAACATTCTAATGCACAGCAAGCAGATTTCCACCTGATTTCATTATTCAATCTCACCATAAATCATGTGTTATTTCAACAAGAATATCCAATCTTCTCACTTGACTGATACACTCTTTCTTTGTAATCTCCTACACCAAAAGATTTTTTATTCTTTCCTCAAAAAGAACCAAAAATCAAGCTACTCAAGATTGCTATACAAAGCAAAAGGTTTAATTATCAATGGCTTAATTGAACAAGTCACTTGCTGGCTTTATTCTCAATATCTCATCTATTATTTGAGCACAAAAGCAATAACTTTGGCACTGGAGTATGTATATTCCTAAAGTTAAAATATGGTTAATGATTCCAAAATTGTATATTATGAATTTCAACAAGCTTAAAAGTATGTCTATGTAGTCCCAACTGGGACATTTCTGATAGTGAAAAGGACTCTAGAAATAATTATGCTGGAATAGTTAGGCTTTAAACCATGACTGTCCCAGAAAAATTAAGGTGTAGAGTCATCCCACATAAAACAACTCATTCTGGTTTGTATGCTATGAGGTATTCTCTGCATTCCTTAATTCATGAGCTTTAAGGTATTATTTCAGATCTAACAATTATCTTCAGCTTTCAGACCAAGGACACCAGTTCATAGACATCAGGATAGAGACAAGGATACCATCCATAAATACTCCTTTTTTAAGTTTTATTTTCAAGGATTAGGTCTGTAGTTTAGTGATAGAGAACCTGCTTAGCATGTGGGAGGCCCTGGGTTCAACCTCTACGACCATTTAAAAAAAATGAGTTTTATTTTCAAACCCAACTTTATAAACATTTGCTTGAAAAGGAAAAACAAGGGCATATAGTACTTCAAAGGAAGTAATCTCGTGGAAAAAAGAAAAGTATCACCAAATCTAATTTATCTCTTCAGAAGTTTTTAATACAGACAATGAGCCTATTTCCAAAGTATTGCTGTGCTCAAAAGTTACTATAACAAATTGCCTTATCATACTAAAAGTTAAAAAGGAAGTAAAAAAAAATTACCTTTCAAATGGAAAAAAATACTTCAGGAATAAGAGTTGAAAACTTTTCACTAAAAGCTAACCAAAATGACAAAACACAGTAGACACTCAAAGTATAATACTGATTAAAGAAAGTGTAGATACATTGTTATGGCTCTCCAGCTAAATCGGCCATTAGCGTTACAATTTAGGAGTCAAAAGAATGCTTTGCTTCAATTTGTCAAGCTGTACATAAATACTAGCAGACCAATGCTTTGAACTATAGTATTCGAATGAAAGGCAGTATTTGAATATAATTATGATTCCCTACAGCAATAAATGTTCCAAGAGCTAGCTTCTCTGGTTTAAAACTTAACCCAAATCAAAAATCGGAAGGGCTCTCAAAAATCTAGACCTGAGCCCAGCACAGTGGTGCTGGTCTTAACCCCAGTGAGTTTGGAGGCACAGGCTGGAGAATCCCAAGTTCAAGGCCAGAAGCAGCATGGGTAACTTAGGGAGATCCTGGCTCAAGATAAAAAGCAGAAAATGGGAAGCCTACAGCAGAGGGTGGATTCTAGACCTATGCTATCCTATGCAGTAGCCATCAGCCACGTACAACTATTTATAATGTAATTAATTTATTAATAGAATTAAAGATTAAGTTCCTCAGTCACACCTGCCACATTTCAAGTGCTCAAGAACCACGTGCTTCTGGTGGTGACCATTCCATCATGGCAGAAAATTCTACTGGTCACAGCAGATCTAGACACACTTCACTTGAATACTCCAAAGCAAGAAATTGGCAGTAGCACAAGAAATTGCCCCTCAGTCAGTCAAATACTGCCTCTTTGGAACACTAACCAGAAAATTCACCAGTTCTTCCTTGAAGTAAATCTTTGCAGAGTTCTGCTCTTCACAAATACTAAGAAACCAGGCCTTTTCCTCCCAGATAAATATGTAACTCATCTCTTTCTAACGGCATAAAGTTTCCACTAACCTCGTGTACATAATGCCAACGTATCTATGTGTACAGTAATAAGTGTGTCCAGGATTCTCTCTGATGTCAAATATTATATTGTACTATCCCCATAACTTCTCTTACTTATCAGACCAAGTGTCCTGATTTTTTGAGAAAACAAGAAAATAAACATCCCCATAAGTTCACTCTTACTTGTCGGACCACGTGTCCAGATTTTTGAGAAAACAAGAATCACAGTCACTCTGAACTCTCAAAGCATATATACCCAAAGTAACTACAGCTGACTTACAGAGCGGTGTCTGGCGCTGTTCTCAGCGTTCAGCAAAGGGCCCTTATGTCACAAGCCTCTCACAATTTTGAACTAGGGTATTACGATCCCCATTTTGCAGACCAGAACACAAAGCAAAGAAGCTAAGTATTCTCGTCCGCGGGGGTCACAGATGTGGGCGCAATCCTTTTTCTGTATGCTACCCCTCCACTAACGCTACCTAACTCTCCTTCCACGGTGCCAAAACGCAAGCTTCCTCTTCAAGGATCCCCAGCCCGCCCCCAACACTACCTAGATGACAGGCGAAAGGCGCCTCCAAGGACAGCCCAGCAGCCCCGCGAGGGTCGCCTGCCCGCCCAGCCCCCCTCGTCCCACACCCCCCGGCGACGGGGAGGAGTCAAGCGTCCGCCCCACACTCCGCGGCAGCGGTGGAGTGCAGTGCATGGTCGACTCCACACCTGGCTGCCGGCCGTGCGGCCCCCACGCGGAGACGCCGAAGACGCGCCCCGGGCCGTACGCCGGGCGTACGCGGGGCCGAGACGCCGGGCGCTACGCGCGTGTCCCTCCCGCTCCCTGACCTCTCCCGGCTGCCCCCCGCCCCCAGGCCCTACAACCTCTGCTTAAGGACACTTGTAGACACGGCTGCGCGTCCCGCGTGGAGAGGGGGAAGAGACGGCGCGGTTTCTCCTGCTGCGGCCGCGGGCACGCTTGGAAGGGGGCGGGGCGGGGGACCGAGAACATGGAAAGGGAAAAGGTGACTGGGCCGAGTGGCGGGCGACGGGTGAGGGGCGCAAGATGGCGTGAGCGCCACTCTGCGGGGCGGGGGTAGCGCTGACCTAAGAAGCGGTGATACGGACGCCCTCACCCCGCTGGCGGCCCGGGCGCATGCGCGCTGGCCCCCATGGCGCGCGGCCGCCGTCCTGATAGAGCTACTTCCGCCACACCAGTGGGGCGGGGCGTCGTATGGGGGCCTGGGGAGCTGGCGTGGGCTGCGGGGGGCCACGCGGTGGTCCTCCTGGCTGAGGGCGCTGGAACCCAGCTCAGTACGGCTGCCTGGGCTTGGAGCAATTAGGAGTGGGCTTGAGAGGGCTGGGATGATTTAAGGATTTGGTGACCAGCACTGTCTGGCCAATGCAGGTTTCTTTTCAGGAACTGGATGATCAGGGATTTCAGCCAGCTTGTGCTTTTAGAATGGCAAAGGGAAACAGAAGGCAGATATACCCGCTCCTCAAAGGACCACAATGCTGGCCTGTAGACGTAGAACCCTTTCTGAGACCCTGAAACAGATTTTTATGTCAACCCACACCGTTGCCCTTGCCCTTGCACAAAATCATTAAAGAGGCTGGGAGAGAGGATATGCAATAAATTTTTTCCTCCAACTCATTTCGCTAGGCTCGGGCATTTAAAGAGCATGTTTTGGTTACTGAAAACTTTTTCTGTTGGGAGTCTTTTTATGGACGTGTTTGTTTTTCCTGAGGATTTTGGCCTGTTTCTTATTTTTAAATCTTTCACCACCAGTATTGAACTGTATATCCTGTCCACTCACATTTGATTATTACAGATGTAATTCTTTAAAGAATGCAGTCATAGACAATTTTCGGGTTTCGGATGCTTTCACGCTTTAGATGATTTAAACTCTTACATTTTTAACATTAAGATGCTTACAAAAGTAAACTGATTATGCTTACTCATGCCACATTAAATATAAAATGTTTAATGGGAATTCAATTATTAACTTTTGCCAGGTCTTTTCAAGCATTATTGCTTCAGTTTTTGTCTATGCATGTATGCATTCTGAAATAATCCCTTCCTCCTTATGTTTAAAATAGCAACTTATTTGGTTATTTCCCCTGTGCATTGTAGTTGAGTCTTCTGTTAATTTTGTGCTTGGTTCTCTTTAATCACCCCAACACTTAAATATATGCCAAATACTTAAACTTCCAAAAGGGAAAGTATATTTAGAATGTAAGAGCTAGGCATAATATATAAATCTAGGCTCAATTCATGCTAGGCAAGGTGTGCAATATATGGGAAAATAAGAGAATTGTCATAACTTCTGGTTATGACTCGTTTATATACAATACTTGAAACTTCTTAGTACATTGCCAAAAAATAGTTGAGAAAAATTATCAAATCTAAAGAGGTAATTCTAGGCAGATTGTTTTAATTGAAATTATGTTCAATTAATGTTGCTGGACTCTAGCTCAGTTGGTAGAGTGCTACTCCACACTTTCTGAGGACCCAGGTTTGGATCCTCAGCACCAGAAAAATGGGAGACGGATATGGCAGTCCGCTCCCAAAACAATCAGCCATTGAAAACCCTAGGGTTGCTGTGAGTGGGACACAATTGGATGGCACCTAAAAACAAAAGCTATGTTGCCATATATAGTAGTTCATACATGGGAGTTTCACCTGCATAGGCTGACACTGGATTTCACTTAGTTTATCAGAACAATAGAACCTATGAAACCCATATCTTCTTACTTTCACTTTAATGATGTTGAATCTCTCTATAAACACAACAGGAGTTAATGAAAGTGAAACATAGATAAAGGAAATTATGTTAAGGTTCTGGTATAGGGAGCTTAAAAATTCACTCTTAGGAAACTGTGAACTGTTCTCTGATGGTGGATCTTAGCTCTGAAGTCATATGAGCTATCCTAGTGCTCCTACCTCCGTAATCTGTAAAAATCCATTTTTCAAAGTTCGGGTTAGCTATAATTTTGCTTGTACTTTGAGAGCACAGCTCTCTACAAAAGTATAAAAATATTTTTCCATTAGACTAGTATCAGATATCCCAAACTGTCAATATAGGCTGGGGTTTAGCTCAGTTGGTAGAGTGCTGCTCTGCACTTTCTGAAAACCGAGGTTAAATCCCCAGCTCCACAAAAACAGAAGAACATGGCAACCCACTCCCAAAAACAATCCCAAAAAATCAGCCATTGAAAATCCCATGAGGGTCGCTGTGAGTCAGACCCAACTTCACAGCAACTAACAACAGTATGTCAAGATGGTATTACTCACTTTTTTTATTTTTTTAACTTTTTCGGTTCTTGGGAGTTGAACCCTGGGCCTTGCACATACTTTGCCAGTGCTCTATCACTGAGCTCCACCTCAAGCCCATTGTTTTGTTTTTTATTTTGAGACAGGGTCCCCCTAAATTACACAAGCTGCCTCTGGCCTCAAACTCTTAATTCTTCTGCTTTAGCCTCCCCAGTCTTTGGAATTGGAAGTGTGGGCCACCACACCTGGCTGTGTTACTCACTTTTCATCATTGTGAGAAAATACCTGAGAAAAACAACTTACAGGATGAAAGATTTATCTTGGCTTAGTGGCTCACAATTTCAGAGGTTTCAGTCCATTGTCAGCTGGCTCCATTACTACACTTAGGCCTGTGGCAAGGCAGAAACATCATGGTGGTTGAAACTCAGGGTGGAGGAAAGCTGCTCACATGGCAGCAAAGGAGAGAAGGGGCCAGGAAAAAGCTACACCCTACCAGAACACACCCCTAATGACCAACTTCTTCTAACTAGGCCCCACCTTTTAGTTCCTACCACCTCCTAACAATGCCATCAAATTATGAATCCATTAATGGATTAATCCACTGGTGAGGTTAACATCTTCATGATCCCATCACTTCCCAAAAACCCATCAGCTGGCAACCAAGCTGTGTTTTTTTGTTGTTCTGTTTTATTTTTTAAAAACACATGAGTTTTGAGGGGACATTGCAGATTCAAACAGTAAGCAAAAGTATATTTTACTTTTAAGAAAATGTGAGCTGGGTACCCTGGTGCATACCCATAATCCCAGTGACTCAGGAGGCAGAAGCAAGAGAACCAAGAGTTCCAGGCCAGAGGCAGCTTGTGCAATTTAGGGAGACCCTGTCTCCAAATAAAGAAAAAAATTGTTGGGATGCCGCTCTGTGGTGGATCACTTGCCTAACATGCATAAGGCCCTGGGTGCAACCTCTAGTACTGAAAAAAAAAAGTGAAAAAAGTTTACTTCGTTCTCTCATTTCAATAGAAAAGAAGTTTAAAAAAAATTTTTTTTTGGTCTGTCAATACCTGAAAGCAAAGTGGAGAATTTGAGTTGAGAAAAATATACAGAAATATCCAGTTCTTCAAAGTATCTTCACGAAATATTTGACTGGACGTGTTTCAGAGAATTACTCAAATAACTATCTTCCTTTTCTATTACACATGGAAACAGAGCCAAAAAATTGATGCCATGTGAAATGAACCACAGTGTGGCTAATACAATCTGCTATTCCTACTTCACATTCTAAAGCTGTATGCAATAAACCTATTTTGACTGAGTAATGATCAGATCAGTTGTTAAATAGTGATCAGATGATGTATGAACAGGTTTAACCCAGTTACTTTGTTTTTCTTTCAAGCTTTTTACAGATATAGCATATTCTGCATTTTTCTCTTTTCAGAATACATTTCAAGCAATCTCATTAACTGCATAGTGAAAAAATATGGGCTTTGGATCTATGTATTAGCCATAATACCCTGAACTTCTCTGAAGATAAGTGTCCTCTCCTATAAAATAGGGTTAAGAATAACTACATGGCAGGGTTGTTACCAAGATTTAAATAGAAATTTTCGTATAAATTGAAAATGTTCAGTAATTTGTATTGTTTCCCACCTTTTAATTAGAGTTTTATAATGTTTATAGTTTAATGCGTTCGACATGGGAACATGAAACATAAAATCTTGTATCAATCTTATGTCAAGTTTACTTTTGAGATAGAAGTTTCACTGTGTTGCCCAGGCTGACCTGGAACTCAAGATCTACCTGCGTTAGCGTCCTTTGTAGTTGGGATTATAGGCACATGCCATGATGCCCAGCATCAGTGTAACAATTGTTCTTTTAACAAACATTTATTGAGAATACTCTAGTACAGTAGTCACCATTAGGCATTGGGGACATAGAGATGATAATAGAGTCTCTGCCCTCAAGAATTCAGGAGAAACAAAGACATATAAGGAAGAGCAAAGGCACTATAATAATATATAACATTGATGTCAGCTGAGCTCTCCCTGATGTTTAAGCTCTAGGTTAAGATGGATTAACCCTCCATTCCACCTCATTTGCAAGCCCAACCCCAACCTAAGAGAGCTTCATGTTTCTGTGGAGCTAATGTTCTCACAGCCTCCTCTGGTTCTGAACTTCTACTTAACGCTAAATTAATGAACCCTGTGGATGAACTGCCACCTGTCCTTATTCCAAGACCAGCCACTGAAAGTGGGGCTTAGCCTTACTCCCAGATTTCACCCAAAAGCAGTTCCACAAAGCTCTGTATAGGCACAGCAGATTCACTAGTTCTGAGGTGATATAAGGGGGGTTTGTATCACAGAAACACAGCTTAGAAGTAATTTCTATTCTTAAAAGTCCTCCTACACATGGCCCTGTTTATCCACCATGCCTCACCCCTCTTCCTCTTTCTACTCAATCTTTCTCTGTTCTTCTTTACCCATGAGTTCCTATTTATTGCTAAAGCTAAATACTTCAGTTGTCTCTTTCTTCCCCTTAGATTCCATCAACCCCAGTATTTGTGGGCTTTACTTGCCACCCAGTGCTTATTACTGTATTTTCTTAAATAAGAGATCATTGCCTTCATAACTGTCCACTCTAATATGAATTATTCCATCCATGTGTAGATTATAGCAGAGAGATAATTAGGAAATTGTCACTTGGGGGGCACTAAATGTTGACTTGAGCAGAAAAAGATGTGAAGGAAGTCAACTTCTCTGAGTCTCAATCATTTCATCCTTAAATTGAAAATAACAGTATAAACTTATTAATTAATTAATTAATTAATTATGCACTGCTGGGGGGGCAGAACCCAGGGCTTCTTGCATGCTACTACTCAGCCATACCTAAGCCCCATTTTTAAAATTTTTGTCTTTATTTTCTCATTTATTTATTTATTTTTGCAGTGCTGAGGATCAAGCCCAGGTCCTTTTGCATGCTAGACAAGCTCTCTACCACTGAGCTATTTCCCAGCCCCTTGTATTTTATTTGGTTTGTTTGGTTTTTAATTTCAAGATAGGGTCTTGCTAAGTTGTGCAGGCTGCGTCTGGCCTCAAACTTGCAATCCTCCTCCCTCAGCCTCCTGAATCACTGGGATCACAGGCATGTGCCATGGCACCAGATAAGAATAATGATATAAACTTTAAAAGTCTCATTATTATTATGTGAGAATGTATGTAAGGAGCCTTATGCAGAATAAGCACTTAATAAATGTTATTTTTATTATCTTTATTACAAATGAGAAGATGACTGGAAATTCAATCTTGGAAAGTGAGTCAAGGTTGAACAAAATGAGGAAAAAGTGGTTTAAGCAGAAGGGGCAGCATTAGCAAAGTCCCAGTGTGTTACTGGGAATTGCAAGTTGTCTAACATGATGGGATCATAGAGTATAAGAAGAGAATCTAGAAGTTTGGCAGAGGACAGACCAAAGAAAGTCTTCTGCATTATGTTCAGGAATTTGGTCTTTATGTAATTAAAAATGGGGAGTGTTTTGAAGATATTTTTGTAATGACACAATTTTGTCTTTTAAAAAACTGGCAGTAACATGCAAAGAGGCAAAAAGAGATTGGAAGAAGCTAAGTTTAGGAAAGAGATGATATGGGCTAGAGCTGAGGAAACAATAGATGATGGCAGGAGAAATACCAAGGAAGTAAAATTTTATAGGACTTAGTTTCTGATAAGATATGAGGATAGAGGGCTGGGATTTAGCTCAGTTGGTAGAGCACCTCTCTGTAGTCTCTGAGGTCCAGGGTTCGATTTCCAGCACCAGAAACATGGGAGAAGGACATGGCAATCCACTCCGGAGGCAATCCTGAAACAATCAGCCATTGAAAACCCTATGAGGGTCACTACGAGTCAGACAGGACTCAACAGCACCTAACAACAACAACAACAACATGATGATAGAAGCCAAAGAGAGAACTCAAGGATGATTCCAAAGTTTCTTGGCTTACTGAATAGATGGTAGTACATGACCTAGATAGAAAAGAGCCAGTGAGAAAACTGCTGGGAAGAAAGGATGGAATTAGATCCTGGAAGAAGCAGAAGGAAGGCTTTTGATAAAGAGCCTAGAAAGTGGGATGAGCCCTAACATGGAAAAGGGATAGACTGGAAAAGGGATAGACTGGAAGAAAGAAATAAGGTCATGGAACTATTCATACCTAATGATCCCAATTTTTCCTAATGTAGGAGAGAATTTATCTTACTGTATGAAGCGATAAATGTTTGATGAACCACTGTTCTGAATGACAGAGAGATAACCAGAGGCTTGTTAAATTGGAATTAGCCAAGTTTAAAAGCAGTGTTTCTCAAAATGTTAGTTGAAGCATCTGCTTCCTGTTAAATAGGAATATTTAGGCTCTGCCCCACACCTACAGAATCAGAAATTGTGGAGGTTGGGCTCAGCAGTCTGCCCTAACAAGCCCTCCGTGTAATTTTGAAGTACAGTAATGTTTGAGAGCCTGCAACCTTAGCCCTGTGGCTTCTGATCCTGCCAGATCTCGGGAGCTAAGCAGGGTCAGGCCTGGCTAGTGCCTGGATAGGAGATGGCCTGGGAACACCAGATATTGTAGGCTTAAACGAAGGACCCAGCAACCCACTCCCAAAAATCAATCCGCCATTGAAAACCCTATGAATAGCAGAGAAGCACTGACAATACTCTTTCGCCTGTCCTACACAGGGTGGCTATGAGTCAGACACCGACTCCATGGCACCTAACAACAACAACAACAACAACAGAGTTTGAGACTGCCTACAGCTGTACCACTGAGGCATCTGATCCCTTCAGATCTCGGAAACTAAGTAGAGTCAAACCGCCTGGGAACACCAGGTGCTGTAGGTTTGGGAGAAGGACCCAGCAACCTACTTCCAAAAAACAATCAGCCATTGTAATACCCTGTCAATAGCAGAGAAGCACTGATAATAGTGTTTCATCTGCTGTACATAGGGTCGCTATGAGTCAGACACCAATTCAAAAGCACTTAACGTTTGAGAACTACTTTTCGAAGGCACTTAACTTTGGGGAACTACTCGCACTAGAGCTTCTACAGAGTTTGTGACTCCCCCAACAAGCAAAGCACAAACCATGCTATTCAACCGCATCCTCATCATTTTTAGTAATATTTTCCGTATTACAATAAAATATATTTACTCAGAACAATATCTTCAGGGTTTAAAAAATTCTACTGGTTTCTCTCTGGAAATGGATGTCATACAAGATTTTAAAAATCTGGACAAAGATTGTTTTCTTCCAAGTTTTATGAAGCAAATGCCTTTCCAAAAAATCCATGCCTTTCTACTCCATTTTTACATTTACAATAGAGAAATAATGAAATTGTTGTTCACTGAATCAAAAATATTCAATGACTCACCCTGTAATAGCAGTTCTGAAATTATGCTCTGGCACTGGTGTCATCTCATTGTAACTAAATCAGTTCTCATTTCATGGGGGAAATGTTTATGAATTGAATTTTCTCAATTTTAAGTTATTCTCTCATAAATTTTTCTTAAACTTTGGGCCCTTGCTACTGCTTATCTTGCAGCAAGTAGTAACAGATGACAAAAATAAGTGAAAAAATAGTCAGTGAAACTTAGAGTCAGCCAGGCAGGCTTTTATCAGTCATTTCTCTTTAATTAGACACGTTTGTGATTGCAATTTTTATATTACATACTAATAATAAGGTCATTTTCTACTACCATTGATGCAACAATATTACCATTGCTCAAATATTTGGAACTTAATTTGGAACTACTTTCACAGTTTGAGGAATGTTCATTTGACTATCCTAAGCAATGGAAAAGCCAACAGATGTATGGTCTACAAAGATCTTAAAGATTTGCTTTACAAACTGTACAGGTGACATGTGCCTCTAATCCCAGTGCCTTGGGAGACAGAGGCAGAAGGATCACAAGTTTGAGGTCAGAGGTAGGCTGTGAAACTTAGTGAGAACTTGTATCAAGATAAAAAACAAGAAAGGGGTTAGGAGTACAGCTCAGTTGTAGAGTACTTACAAAGTGTGCACAAGGTCCTGGGTTTCACCCCTCAGTACAAAAAAAAAGCGTTACAGCTAAATATATTTGTGAGTGATCAGGCTGATTCATCCAGGTGTGCCTTGCTTAAAGAAATACAACATATGTAGAAATCTATATGCATAAATTATATGCAGATAGCAATGAGATATTCCCCCAATTACTTATAGATAAGATCAAGTTCTGAAAGCAACTCTGTACAATAAGCAAATAATGGATCACAGTAGGAATACAAAGCCAAACTAGCAAAACTAAATATTATATAAATAAGAAGAGAGTTTAGTTAGTCATGAAACACTGGGAAAGCAGAATTAGAACATATTGGCATAACACATACCAATACAGTGGAGGTAAGGCTATCAGAGACCTAATATCATTTTAAAATTAGAATTACGTAGCTAATTCTTAACCTGATTCATTTGTAAGCAAGCAATCTTTATATTTTTTGGCTTCCATAAATAATATAATTTCCATGAGCAAAATTTTACTATCAAATACTATGATGATCAGGTTGGTAGGAATTTTTATTCCACCCAACAGTTGCATTTTCTCATCACCAATCAAAAACGCAGCATTTGGTTTCTATGTTGGGTCTCTTATAAGTTAACCTGAGCTTGTTCTGGAACAGTGATACATTGCCTGGCGGGTGGGGAGGGAGCAAATCCCAAACCTGAACTCTACTCTGAGATGTTGAGGCAACCCTCTTTAACAGCCCCCTAATCTAGAAACTTGCTATATCAGTCATCTTTCCCTCACTATGACAACATTCCTCAAATAATTAGCATATACAGAGAAAAGGTTTATTTGAGCATGTAGTTTTGGAGGTACTAGTTCAAGATTGGGCAGATTCATTACTCTGGGCCTCTGATGGACATGCCAGATGGCAACGGCCCAGGAGTACAGGGTAGGACAAACTACTCACCTCTTGGCCAGGTAGCAAAAGAGAGGAAGAGAAAGGAGGCAAGTCTCACAATCCCCTTTAAGGGAATTCCCCCAGTGACCAAAGGACCTCCTCACAAGGCACTGTCCCCTAAATGTTCACAGCACCTCCCAATAACACCCAAGCCACTAAGCCTTTGGATCTTTGGAGACACTTATCAAACCATAGCACCTGCTATGTAGAACTACAGGAAACAGGTAAATTATCACGCACGTATTCCCTTCATAAAATAACCATTTGCTTTCTGAAAATATTTTAAAACACAAAGGACCTAAAGAAGATGAGAAACTGAGGAGTTACTTCTGAATTCAGTCAGAAATTTAATGTTCACATAACTAATCTTAATGATATGATGAGGATGTAAATGTCAATGTGTCGAGCAGATCACTCATTTGAGAAGGTTAGCAATTAAAGGGAGGAAATAAACAAGATGGAAGATGGAAACAAGAGTTGGGTGAATGGAAAGAGTACTGGCTATTCCTGGGCTTTTTCCCCATGGAAAAAACTAGATCAGGTAACAGAAAGAGAAAGAGGGAGAGAAGCCAATGGAAATAGAGACATGAAATTCATAGAGAAGCAGGGATGGTGGCACATACCTGTAATCCCAGAGCCCTGGGAGGCAGAGACAGGAGGATTGTGAGTTCAAGGCCAGAGGCAGTCAGTGTAACTTAGTGGAATCCTGTCTCAAAATAAAAAACAAAATTAAAATGGGCTGAGGTTAGAGCACTTGCAAAGCATGTCCAAGGCCCTAGGTTCAACCCTCAAGTATTGCAAAATAAAATAAAATAATATAATCAAAGTCATAGAGAAAAGGTGGATTAGTCAGAACCCAGGCTTCCTAAGAATATTTGGATGTGGGACAAGATGACCTATATCTTTCGGAGAGACTTCAAATTACTCTGAAATATAATCTTAGGTACTTCTTTTATTTATTTATTTATTCATTCATTCATTCATTCATTCATTCATTTTTATTTTTGTACTTCTGAGGATCAAATCCAGAGATTTATGCTTGCTAGGAAAGTGCTCTACCCCTGAGCTACATCCCCAACCCTGAGATCATGTTTCTTCATTTGCAAAATGAAATTCATAATTATTCATCCTAAAACATAGCTTTAAAGGGAGAATAGAATATGAATGTAAGTCTGAGCAAACATTTGGAATAGAAATAATGTCACAAAACTCAGAGAAAAAGGAAGCAATCTCTATGCTCTTTTCCTTATATTACGGCCTATGAAAGTAAGCATTTTAAACAAGCCATGCACTATTTAACTGAAAACATTTTCATTGTTAGTTAATTGGAGGAAGGTTAATTAATTGTATTAACACAGAAAGTTTCTTTGTTTTGTGAAAAGATTTCTCAAGTAATTAAAATTAAGATACAGTTTAAACCTGAATTGTTGTTATTGTTAGATGCTGTCGAGTCCTGTCCAACTCATAGCGACCCTCATAGGGTTTTCAATGGCAGATTGTTTCGGGATTGCCTTGGGAGTGGGATGCCATGTCCTTCTCCCATTAAACCTGAATAGATATGATCTAATGACAGGCAATTAAAAAGCTTTAGCATAAGAAATTCCTGTAGTAGATATTGTAGAATACATTTGTTGAAATAAGTATTTTATTAGATATAAATATATTCCATGTTAATAACCAAAATATCTGAGAATTTTACTTGTATATTAACCAGCATATAGTCATTTGTGTCTGACTTCTTTTACTTAGCATGTTTCCAATGTTCATCCATATTATGACATATATCAGTATTTCATTCTTTTTGTTGCCAAATAGCAATATTATCCATTGAATAGATATAGCACATTTTTGTTTACCCATTCAACAGTTGATGGACATTTGTTTATTTCCACTCGAGCTATTATGAATAATGCTGCTATGAATAATGGTCACATGTGCTTTGTATAAATTTTTGTGTGGACATATATTTTTCTTTTAGGTATAAACCTAGGAGTAGAATTTCTGGGTAAATTTATGTTTGTTTGTGTGTTTACTTATTTATTCATTTTTTTTAGTACTGAGAAGTTGAACCCAGGGCCTCGTACATACCTTGCAAATGCTCCTCTACTGAGCTGCAACCCCAGTCCATTTTTTACTTTTTAAATTGAGGCAGCATCTCACTAAGTTACACTGGCTGCCTCTGGTCTTAAACTCATGAGCTTCCTGCTTCTGCCTCCAGAGTCGCTGGGATTATAGATGTGCTCCACTGTGCCCAGCTATGTTTAACTTATAAAGAAACAATCCAAAGTTTCTAAAAGTGGTTGTGCCATTTAACATTCTTCCTTTGTTATTGTAGATATGATTATAGCCATCTTGGTGGATGTGAAACGATGCCTCATAGTGGCTTTTCATTTTCCTAATGACTAATGAGGCCAGACTTGTGACACTTATTAATTAATATTTCAAGAAGGACATTTTATACTTTGTTGAAATACTCTTTTAAAATCTTTTGCTACTCCCATAATAGTTTAAGGAACTAAAATTAAAGAATTACCAATAAATTACTTAGATTCAATTGTTTTTTTGTGAAGGATTTTTGTTTTTGTTTTTGTTTTTGAAACAGAGCCTTGCTATGTTGCCCACACTGGCTCTGACTCCTGGGCTCAAGTGATCCTTTTACTTTACCCTCCTGAGCAGCTGGGACTACTGGCATATGCTACTGCTCCCAGCTCAATTTGATTTTTTTTAATGCAAGAAATGCACATATACATTTAATATAAGTGTAGTACAATTAATTGTCTTTGAACTTATAAGGTATGAACAACACAATAGAGTATCAATATTGGCCTTCTGAGATCTTCAAAGGCTTTTAGTATTCTCTGAATCTAACATTGAACCTAGCATTGTGGCATTTTGAGTGTTTAGTTGATGTTTATTAATTGTTTTATGCTCAGGTTTGAAAATCCAGTCCATGTAAAGTCATTCCTCTCCTGTGAACTTTGCTAGTGTTTCCACTTAGCTGTGTCCCTGGCTCTGGGACATATGGTAATGTAATGTAGTAGCTATGAGTATAAGCTACAGAATCTGAGTCTATTGCCTAACTTCACTGTTTTCTAACTGTGTGCACTTGGGAAAGTTACCTAGCCTTTATTAGGTCCTAGTTTTCTCACTTATTAGCTACACTTGCAGAGAATTTTAGTGAAGACTAGGTGAGGGTATCCATGTAAAACTCTGATACAGTGCTCGGTTATAGTAGGTGCTTATGTTAACATACATGTTGTTGTTAGTGTTAGGCGCTGTTGAGTCAGTTCCCACTCATATCGAACCTCAGAGGGTTTCCAATGGCTAATTGTTTTGGGATTGCTTCAAGAGAGGATTGCCATATCCTTCTCCTGTTTTTGTGGTGCTGGGGATCAAACACAGGTCCTCAGGGAGTGCAGAGCAGCACTCTACTAACTGAGCTAAACCCCAGCCCATATATACACACATACACACACACACACACACACACACACACACACACACACACACACACAGATATATATATATATTGGGCTGGGATTTAGCTCAATTGGTAGAGTGCTGCGCTGCAGTCTTTGAGGACCAGGGTTCAATTCCCAGCACCACAAAAATGGGAGAAGGATGGCAATCCACTCCCACGGCAATCCCGAAACAGTCAGCCATTGAAAACCCTATGGGGATCACTATGAGTTGGATACCGACTCGATGGCACCTAACAACAACAACAACATATATATGTATATATATATATATATATGTATATATATATATATACATATATAGATATATGTAGATATATCTATATATGTATACATATATAGATATATAGAGAGATATATGTAGATATATCTATATATATATATCTGTGTGTATATATATGTATGTAGATATATATGTTGTTGTTGTTAGGTGCCATCGAGTCGTGTCCAACCCATAGGGACCTTCATAGGGTTTTCAATGGCTGACTGTTTCGGGATTGCCTCTGGAGTGGATTGCCACGTCCTTCTCCTGTTTTTATGGTGCTGGGAATCGAACTCGGGACCTCAGAGACTGCAGAGCAGTGCTCTACCAACTGAGCTAAATCCTAGCCCCATAAAAATATGTGTGTGTGTGTGTTGTTGTTGTTGTTGTTGTTGTTGTTATTGTTAGGTGCTGACAAATCAGTATCCCATTCATAACAACCCTACACACAACAGACAAAACACTATTGTCAGTGCTTCTCTGCTATTCATAGAGTTTTCAATGGCAGATTGCTTTTTGGGAGTGGGTTGCTGGGTCCTTCTCCCAAGCTTGCAAAACCTGGTGTGCCCAAGTAGTTTCCCATCCAAGTACTAACCAGGCCCGACCCTGCTCAGCTTCTAAGATCGTACAGGATTGGACTCCACAAGGCTACAGCTGCAGGCATATATATACACACATACACATACACATATACATTATATGGACATATATAGTATATAAACATATATATAAATTCAGATTTTGCCTTTCCTTTGAGAGCAAAGTACATGATCTTTCTCTTTATTTCCCCCATTACCCTTTCTTACTGCCTCTTCCCCCTCCTTAGTCCATTTTCTCTACTTATATAGTCCCTTTCTACTTTCATGTCCTTTATATTAAAATATTGAATAGACATTGAAATCTATCATCCACATATGAGCAAAAACATAATGTTTGTCTTTCTGGGCCTGGTGTATTGCACTTAAAATGATGATCTCTAGTTCCATCCATTTTACAGCAAATGCCATAATGTCACCTTTCTTTATGGCTGAATAAAGCTCCATGGCCTATATATACCACATTTTCCTAACATATTCATCTGTTGAAAGACACCTATATTGATTCCATATCTTGGCTATTGTGAATTGTGCTGCAATAAACAGGGATGAACAGGTACCTCTAGGGTATGTTGACTTATATTCCCTTGGATATATACCTAGGAGTGGTATAGCTGACTCATATCGTAGTTTGATGTATAGTTTCTTGAGGAACTTCCATACTGATTTCCATAATGGCTGCCCCAACCTACATTCCCACCAGCAGTGTATAAGTGTTCCTTTCTCCCCACATTCACGACAGAACTTGTTGTTTGTTTTGTTGATGCTAGGCATTCTGCCTAGACTGAGATGGTATCTCAATGTAGTTTTGATTTGCATTTCCTTGATGACCAAGGATATTGAATATTTTTCGTTTGTTTATTAACCATTTGGATTTGTTCTTTTGTTCAATTAATTTGTCCATTTTTATTAGTTAGCTTTTTTGATGTTTAATTTTTGAGGTCTCTATATGTTCTAGATATTAATCACCTACCTGATGTATAGTTCCCATTCTGTAGGCTGTCTCTTCAATGTATTGTCTCCTTTGCTGTGTAAAAACTTTTTAATTTCATGCAAGCCCATTTATCAGTTCTTGCTGTTGTTTCCTGTGCTATTGGAGATATATTCAGAAAATCCCTGCCTATGCCTATGTCTTGAAGTGTTTTCCCCATTTTCCCCCAGCAGTTTCAAAGTTTCAGGGCTTATACTAAGGTCTTCGATTCATTTTGAACTGATTTTTGTACAGGGTGAGAGAGAGGGATCTAGTTTCAGTCTTCTACATGAGAATATCTACTTCTGCCACCACTATTTGTTGAAGAGGCTATATTTTTTCCAACTTATGTATTTGGCATCTTTGTCAAATATCAGGTGGCTGTAGCTGCATGGGTTCATTTTTGGATCCTCTGTCTGTTTTTTGTTTGTTTGTTTGTTTGTTTTTTGTTTCATTTTGCCAGTACCATGCTGTTTTTGTTACTATGGCTCTAAAATCAGGAATTGTGATACCCCTTGACTTGCTCTTTCTGCTTAGAATTGCTTTGGCAATTTGGGATCTTTTGTTCTTCCATATGAATTTTAGGACTTTTTTCTATTTTGTGAAGAATGCCATTGGAATTTTGACGGCAATTACATTGAATATGTAGATTGATTTTGGCAATATAGCCATTTTCACAATATTAATGCTGATCCATGCGCATGGAAGATTTTTCCACCTTCTAGTATCTTCTTTAATTTCTTTCTTTAGTGTTTTAAAGTTTTCATTGTAGAGGTCTTTCATCTCTTTGGTTAGATATATTCCCAGGTGTTTATTTGCTTTGAAGCTATTGTGAATGGGATTGTTTTCCTGGTTTCTTTCTCTACCTAGTTGTTATTAGGTGTCTTTCTCTACCTAGTTGTATACAGAAAAGCTACTGATTTATGCATGTTTATTTTGCATCCTACTGCTTTTCTGAAGGTGTTTATGAGCTCCAAGAGTTTTCTGTTGGAGTCTTTAGGGTCTTTTAAATATAGGATCATATCATCTGCAAATAGGAATAATTTGGCCTTTTACTTTCCAGTTTGGATCCCTTTTATTTCTTTCTCTTGCTTTATTGCTGTGGCAAAGAGTTCAGGTACAATATTGAATAACAGGGGAGAGAGTGGACACTTTTGTCTTGCTCCTGATTTTAGAAGAAATGCTGTCAATTTTTCCCCATTCAGTAGGATATTGGCTATAAGTTTTTCATGTTATTACATTGAGTTATGTTCATTCCATTCCTAGTCTCTTCTGGTTTTCATCAGGAAAGGATATTGAAGTTTATTGAATGCCTTTTCTGAATCTATTGAGATGATCATGTGATTTCTGTCTCTGAATCTGTTTATGTGCTGTATTACATTTACTGACTTGTGTATGTTGAGCCACCTTTGCTTTCCTGGAATAAAACCAACTTGATTATAATGTATGGTCTTTTTAATGAGTTATTCAAATCAATTTGCAAGTATTTTCTTAAGAAATTTTGCATCTATGATTATCAGAGAAAGTAGTGTCTGATTTTCTTATTTTTGTTGTATCCGTATCTGGTTTTGGTATCAGGGTAATACTAATTCCATAGAATGAGTTTAGTAGTATTCCTTCCATTTCTATTTTATGATATAGTTTGATGAGCATTGGTGTTAATTCATCCCCAAATGGCTTATATAATTCAGCAGTGAATCCATCCAGTGCTTGGATTTTCTATGTTGTAAGACTTTATTACTACTTCAATTTTGTTCTTGTTATATATCTATTTAAGTTATTTATATTTGGACAGCATCTAATAACAACAACAACATTCTCTTGATTTAATTTTGGTGGGTCATATATGTATAGGAATTTATCCATTTCATCTAGGTTTTCCAAATTTTTGGAATATAAATTTTCAACGTATTTCTTAATGATTCCCTGGATTTCATTGGTGTTGCAATGTCCCCTTTTTCATCTCTAATTTTATTTATTTGCGTTTTCTCTCTCTTTCTTTTAGTTAGCTTGGCTCAGGGTTTGTCAATCTTGTTTCTATGTGCAAAGACCAAGCTTTTATTTCATCATTTCTTTGTATTGTTCTTTTAGTTTCCATTTCATTAATTTCTGCCCTGCTCTTTATTCTTTCTGTCTACTGATTTTGTGTTTTGATTATTCTGCTTATTTTCTAAGACCTTGAGTGTAATAGTAAGCTATTTATTTGGGTTCTCTCTAGATTTTTAGTGTAAGCACTTGTATCTATAAACTTCCCTTTTAGAATCCCATTTACTGGATCCCAAAAATTCTGGTAGGTTGTGTTTTCAATTTCACTTGATTCTAGGACTTTTTAAATTTCTCCTCTAATTTCTTCAAGGACTCACTGATTATTTATGAGTGTACTGTTCAATATCCCTATATTTGTATAGTTTATTTTCTCTTACCGTTGATTTCTAGTTTTGTCCCATTATAGTCTGGTAAGACACAAGAGGTTATTTTGATTTTTCAGTATGTTATGACTTGATTTATGGCCTAAAATGTGATCTACTTCAGAGAAAGTTCTCTTGGCTGCTGAGAAGAATGTGTATTCTGTAGCTCTTGTGTGGAATAATTTTTAGATGTCTATTAAGTCCATTTGATCTATTGTGCTGCTTTTGTTGTTAATTTTTTGCCTACATGTTCTATCTATTTATGAGAGTAGAGCATTGAAGTCACTCCCTATTATTGTGTCTGGATCTCTATCCCTTTATGTCCGTAGTGTTTGCTCTATGAAATTGGGTGTACCAATGTTTGGTGCATATATATTTATAATTGTTATACCTTCCTGATGGACTGTTCCCTTTATTTATATTTAGTGACCTTTGTCATTTCTTAATAATTTTAGCTTGAAGTCTACCTTATCTGATCTAAGCATGGCGACTCCTGCTGCTTTTGGGCTTCCATTTGTTTGGTATATTTATTTCCATCCTTTCCCTTTCAATCTCTGTGTCCTTTCCAGTGAGATGTGTTTATTGCAGACCAAAAACAACAACAACAACAACAACAAAATGCAGATTCTTGTCATTGTGTTGGGTGTTTTCCTGGCTGCCTTGAGTGTGATTTGTTCTTTTCTTTCTCCCTTATTTATATTGTGGGTTTGCTGTTTTTTTGAATTAGACATAACTGACCTCTCTTAGTTCTCATAGTTTATCTGTTTACCTCACGAAATGTTTTCTTTCGTTGAAATTGGCTTTCTTCCTTCTGTGTGTCTAAGATTCCTTTAAGTATCTTCTGCAATGAAGGCTTGGTAGTCATGAATTGCTTTAGTGTGTGCTTGTCTTCAAAGGTTTTTATTTCTCCATCAATTTTGAATGCTAACTTTGCTGGATATAATTATCTCGATTGGTTGTTATTTACTTTAAGGACTTGAAATATATCATTCCATGTTTTCCTGGATTTTAGGATTTTTACTGAGGGTTCTGATGTTATTCTGATGAGTTTGTCTTTGCAAGTGAATTAGTCTTTTTCTCTGGTCATTTTTTAAATTGTTTCTTTATTCTGTGGTCTTGGCATTTTAGCTATAATGTGTTGTGGAGAGGTTCTTTTCTAGTTGTGTACATTTGGTGTCCTAAATACCTCTTGTAGTAGGATGTCCGTTTCTTTCCCCAGCTTTGGAAATTTTTCTGCTATAATTTCCTTGAGTAGACTTTCTGTACCTTTAGTTTTTATCTCAGCTCCTTTTTTCTGCCACTTAGTCTATTGATCATGTCCCAGAGTTCTTGGAAATTGTGGTCATATGCTTTAATTTTTTTTCTTTTTGTTACCTGAATGTAGTATTTCCTCAACCTGTCTTCCACGCCTGGTATTCTTTCTCTGTTTGAGCTAGTCTACTAGTGATGCTTTCCACTGTGTTGTTGTTTTTTAAATTTGATTTATTGAGTTCTTCATTTCCAACATTTCTGCTTTCTTTTCTTTTCCTTTCTTCCCAAAAATCTCCATTTCCTTGTTGAATTTCTCATCCATTTTGCTGATTTTGTCCTCTACATTGATGACTTTCCTATTTAGGTCCTATATTGATTACTTTACTTCCTTCATCTGATAATTTTTAAAAAATTCTTTTTGAAGTCATTGGTCATCTTTATAAGTAGACTTTTGAATTCTTTGTCTGACATTTCCACTATGTCTGTATCTTTGGATTCAGTAAAGAACTATGGTCTTTTGCAGGAGATATGTTGCCTTGCTTTTTCATATTTCTCATGTTTCTGTTTTGTGATTTGTGTACCTATTGGGATGGATATCTCTTCCAGTCTTATTTGTGGATCTTCTTATTGAGTGATTTTCTCTCAAGAGCTCAATCCCTAGTAACACTCTGAGAGGGGAAAACAAATCACTGCAAAAGATATGATACCCAACCAAACCAGACATATAAATACACCTACAGCCAATTAAAGGCAACTACTGTACTATAATGCCCTTAGAACAGAAAATGGTGACAGTGATGTAGAGTAAGCTATGAAGTTACAAATTATTTAGGGTGAAAGTACTTACCTGAAATAAAAGGAGAGGACATAGAGAGGGGAGAAAGAAAGAAGCAGCAAAGTTAAGTAAAAGAAAGAAAAAAGAAGAAGAAAGGAAGAGAATTTAGGAAGAAGAAAGAGTGCCAAAAATTCCTGATTGTACAGAAAAGAAAAAAATTGTGTAAACAAAATTAGATAAACATAAGATGAAGAATAAAAAGTAAAAGCCATAAAAACTATAAGTGCTTTTTTCTTTTTGGGGCAATGAATTGCTGAACCCAGGGCCTTCCACATATTTTGCAAGCACTCTACTACTGTGTTGTACCTCCGCAAAGAAAAAAAATGACAAAAAATGGCGTATTTCTGTGTCCTCTAATAGTGGAATCTGTTACGTGAAGGGAATGGTCAGTTGAAGTTGGATTCTATTATCTGATTTGAGCTCAAGGTTTCCAGCTTTGCAGTACCCCTTAGGAGATGGGGTCACCTCCTCTCCCATGGGTTGGGGTTCCCATCCACTTTGCACGAGCTTCCTGCTGCCTGAAGTTCTCAGGGTGTTACATCCATACTCCTCTTCTCCGTATTTCCTGCTGCAGTTATCTCTCACCCTAGGATTCCCCAGGCTCCCTTATCCATGATTGTTCCTTATCTTCAGGCCCTGAAGTGGCTTAGTCTCATGAAATAGATTCCCTCCCAGGATGGTACCTAGTCACAGCCCCTTGAGGTATGGAGCATGGCAAAATGGATCTCTTCTCCAATGTTCACCCCTCTAGCCAGGAAGAGGTATGGTCTCACCAAATCATCCAGATGGATCCAAGGGCTGCAAGGACTGTGGGCTTGTCCTATGGGACTGCTATTCGGCTTACCAGAGTTGTGCAGCTTACCTTTTGTGTAAGGCCTCCAGTTTCCTTCCCCCACCAGGAAGCTGCTGCTGGACATACGTCCTTCTCACTCCCTGTCATTGTGCAGCCCCTGCATTCTGTCCTCCCTGAGACTGTTCTGAATCCCCCTCTGTGCTTTCTGTGCTTTCCTGGTCTTCCTCTCTTTGAGAAAATCTATTCTTTCCTATCCTGATTCCTTTATTCCATCCCATTACAGGGAGACTCTAATCAGCCTTCTTGCACTCTATGCTTAAATCTTGCCAAATATTTCTTGACCAAATTCTAGCACCATCCATCCCTGAGCTTGTACAGAACATTTTTTCTAACTCATTTTAAATCATTTTCTTGAAATCAGTCATTTCTGTAGTTCTTTTGAGATCCTCTACCCTTCACACTAGCTGTCATTCAGAGTTTAGGACTTTGCTTCTGATAGCTTTACTGACTATCTTTTATTGAGTGCTTGCTATGTGGTGTGTGTTCTAATGTACTCTGTCTAATCATCACAACAACCTAAGAAATGATTATTGGTCCCATTTGAGACACAAAAAAATTCGAGACCCCAGATGGTTACATAATTTCCCCAAGTCATACCACTAAGCAATGAAGAGCCTATATTGAATCCAGTATCTCTGTTACTCTCACAGGCTATCTCCTCTTGCAGAAGTGTTTAAACCTTTTGTCTACAAAAGCAAACTGTAAGGAAATTTCTAATTGGGGACATAAAGTCATTGATCCACCTGAGACTGAGATTGAGTTAGTTGTTGAGATTGAATGAGAGCTTTTGTGTACAGGAAATATTTCTAGAAAAATTAGTGATAGGCTTCACCTGAGATTTTTCTCCTCTTCTCTCCCATAGTTCTCCTCTTGCACCAAGGTTGTTTACTCCTCTCTTCATGTTTCTCTGTGCTGATGAATAGTCTCAAGGTAGGGAGGTACCTTGGTAGGGATAGAAACTGAGCAAGATCTACTTTGGAGGCAGAAAGAAGTGCTTCGTCTCTAAAGTGGGCTTCCTTTTCCCCTTTCTCTTTCTCTTCTTTTTATATCTTCCTTCTTTCATCTTTCTTTCTTCCTCTTTCACTTTCTTCCTTTCTTCAACGAAAGAAGAGATGAGGAGTAGGGAGGAAAGGAGAGAGGGAAGAAGGTATGAAGGAAGGAAAAAAGGAAGAGAGGGAGAAGAGAAATTATGGAGTTGTGCAGGGTAGTTGGGAAAGGTGAAAAGACCACTGGCAGTGGCTGAGTTTTATGGTACAAATCAAGGTGTCTTTCCTCTCTTTCTTTCCCCCTCCATTTCCTTCCTCCCTCCCACGGCAAATGTTGCCTCTAGTGACAGACTACTTCTAGTTCCAGTAAATGGTCACTGAGAAAAGGGTGGTAATCCATTTGTCAGCTGGCATTTGCTTGTTTCTTAAGAGTTTTAGACAAAATAAGCTCAAATCTCTATTCCTGCCTTGTGCAAAATCTGATGTCCTTCCTAAGACATCTTGTAATTCCTCAGAGTTAGTGGTCTTGTGACCCCAAATTGGGCTCTCCTTGCTATTGCATACAGCTGACACTCCATGTCTGTGAGCTGAAGATATATTTTAAAAACTGCTTCTACAACGAACATGTATAGACTTTTTTCCTTGTCATTATTTATTTAACAGTTTAATAACTATTTGAATAGCATTTACACTGTGTTAAGTATTACAAGTAATGTAGAGATGATTTAAAACTACATAGAAGGATATGTGTAGCTTATATGCAAACACACCATTTCCTTTCCTTTTATTTTTTCTTTTTCTCTTTTTTGCAATGCTAAAGATTGAATGCAGGGCCCACAAATGTTAGATAAGCACATTACCATGGTGTCACACCTCAGCCCTGTGTTCTATAAGAGACATGAACACCTACAAATTTTGTTACCCACATGGGGTCCTGGAACCAATTCCCCACAGATATCAAGGGACAACTGTATATTTTTTAATTTCAATCTGTGCACTTATTTTTACTTAGAACCCATCCACTTTCCTTAATTTCTATTATTTAAAATTGCCATTCTCACAAAGTTTCTTTGTGTGTGGTGAGCATTACTGGAGATAAGGAGAAATGAAGAATTACAGTACAGCAACACAAACTTAGAATTGAATATAATTCATCCATATTTTTAAAATGGCTTCAGTTGTAATAATGTTCATACTTTAATTTGGAATTCATTTTTTAGAAAGATGAATTGCTGTAGAGGGAAAGCAAGTATACTAAAATATTAATGTAGAATCTAGGGGGTGAGTATGTGAATATATGTTGGAAAAACATCCTTTCAACATTGCAATTTGTTTGAAATTTTTCATAATATAATGTTAGGAAAAACAAACAACAAATCCCTCCAGCCTCTTTGCCAAGTCATGTAGGCATCTACCCAATACTCTCTTCAATTCTGGATTATCTTCCAACAGGGGAACCCTGCCACATTTTCCTTTATTTTCTAATAGAAAGGAGTTTAAGTTTCTTCATGGTATTGCTAAACACAACCTTTTTGTCTTCTTTGCCACACTATTTAGCTGCTTAAAGTCTCCTTCTAAACCAAGACCTCCTTAACAATTCTTTAAGAGCAAAAAATATCTTATGGATATTTATATACGCTTTAACGCATTTAATAGTGCCTTGCCCATCAAAGATACTCAATAATATACATAGGAGGCTACACTGCACAGTGGAATAAACAGGGAATGTTGTTGTTGTTAGGTGCCTCCAAGTCGGTGTCCGACTTATAGCGACCCCATGTACAACAGGCGAAACACTACTGTCAGTGCTTCTCTGCTATTCATAGGGTTTTCAATGGCAGATTGATTTTTGGGAATGAGTTGCCAGGTCCGTCTCCCAAGCCTGCAGCACCTGGCGTTCCTAGGCAGTCTTCCATCCAAGTACTAACCAGGCCCGACCCTGCTTAGCGTCCGAGATCTGACGGGATCAGATGCCACAGGGCTATGGCTGCAGGCAAACAGGGAATATATATATATGTTCACACACACACACACACACACACACACACACATATATGTTGTTGTTGTTAGGTGCCGTCGAGTCGGTATCCGACTCATAGCGACCCTCATAGGGTTTTCAATGCCTGACTGTTTCGGGTTGCCTTGGGAGTGGATTGCCAGGCCCTTCTCCCATTTTTGCGGTGCTGGGAATCAAACTCAGGACCTCAGAGACTGCAGCACAGCACTCTACCAACTGAGCTAAATCCCAGCCCATATATATATATATATATATATATATATATATATATATATATATATATATTGTTTTAAGGTCACTAACTATGCGTCCTTGTACTAGGTGTGTGACTTCTCTGAGTCCATTGCTAAATTGCCTAACCTGAAAAGGATGATTTTTAAATCATGCCTACCTCACAGGATTGCCATGAGAATTAAATTGGATAATGTGACCTCTTAAAACTATAACCAGTAATTGAATAATTGGATAATGAAAAGAGGGCAGAACCTGTTTATGTGACCGGATGGTGTGACTGACTGTTGGGGGTCCCTGCCTTTATGGCTAATGAGCAACAGGCACTCAAATGACGGCACATTTTCCTAATGTGGAAGCTCAACCTCTCCAATGACCACCCTCCTCCTACCTACATATGCAACCCTGGTGGCAGCCCTGTTAAATGAGCTACTTCAGATGGTTCTAGTGCTGTGACTTTCTGCAGTGCCCATTTGGCATAAGCAAAGCTCCAATTCACTCCCTGTCAATTCCCTGTCAATTCACTCCCTGTCAATTCACTCAATGGTTATGAAGATACTCAACCTTCCTTTGTCTTCAGCTTTGGGTCCAAGAACCATGGGTTCCAGTAGTCATTTCTGGACAACAGCCCATTTAGCATCCTGTTACATTATGTGAAATAAATTAGATCCAGAAGATTGTTGGTTAATTATTCTCTTACAATCTGTAATAGTATTTCACTATGAGTATTCATCTACCTCTCCACAAATTTTCTTTACTCATTATAGAGTTTCTGCATCACTTGACTTTGTGAAAATAATGTAAACATCTCATATCCTCTTTTAACTTCTCTACTTCCTTGTTATTGTTAGGTCTCCTCAAGTTGGGCCTGACTCATAGCAACTGTACGTACAACAGTAGGAAGCATTCTCTGACACTGTGCCATGCTCGGCTTTATGTCAGTGCTTCTCAGCTAGTCATAGGGATTTCAATGGTGATTGTTCCATGATTACTTTGGGAATGGATTGCCATGTCCTTCTCCCATTTTTGTGGTGCTGGGGATTGAACCCAGAACCTCAGAGAAGACAGCGCAGCACTCTACCAATAGTTAAACCCCAGCCCATGTCTATTTCCTTAGTTGAAACTAACATAAATAGGAATTTATTTACAATTGTTCTTTTAGCAAACAAAAAATTTTGCAGTTTGCCTCATACCAAGCTTAGAGTTGTAAAAATCATATGTCACAAATTCAATTATGAAAGATCATTTAATATCAGAATGTCTTTCAGATCAAGTAATTTTAAACCAGTATTTAAGCAAAACAATATAAAGGATTTTAAAGACCCTTGAAATGGTTTTGCCTAAGTTGGTTAAATACACATGAATATTTTTTATATTTCTCAATAGGTATTTTAGGAATTTCTATAGAGCTTCTTATAAAATACCAAAGAATCAATTATAAAAAAGCATTTTAAAATATTGAATATGACAATCAATACTTAAATGTCTATTCAATAATCAATTTTAGAAAAACTAAGAAGTCATTAGAAAATAAATAACTTGCCAGGCGATGTGGTGCATGCCTATAATCCTAGTAACTTAGGAGGCAGAAGGATCACAAGTTCAAGGACAGAGGCAGCCTGTGTAACTTTGCAAGACCCTATCTCAAAAAGTAAAAAATGGACTGGAGGTGCAGATCAATGGTAGAGTACTTGTAAAATCATGTGTGGGGCTCTGAGTTCAAATCCCCAGTACCAACAACAACAACAAAAATGTACCACTTATACAGTAAAACATTTTGGTAGACCTATGCAATTTAATGCCTGCAGCCATACCACAGCGGCATCTGATCCTCTCAGATCTTAGAAGCTAAGGAGGGTTGGGCCTGCTTAGTACTTGGATGGGAGACTACCTAGGAACACCAGGTGCTTGGGAGAAGGACCTGGCAACCCACTCCCAAAAAACAATCAGCCACTGAAAACTCTATGAATAGCAGAGAAGCACTAACAATAGTATTTCACCTGTTGTATGTAGAGTCTGCTATGAGTTGGACACCAACTTGATGGCACCTAACAACAACAATGCAATTTAATAATACAATCCACACTCGTGAGACAATATTCTCCTTGAGGTTATAAAACACAAGGATATGATCACAGCAACTTTATAGTAAAGATTCAAGTTCCCTACAGTAAGCATGTCATTGATACAAAAGTAGCATTTAAGGATTTCTTTTGTTTGTCTTCAGCAGTTGGCAAAAATGGGTTAAAGCCTGTATTTCAGCTTCTTCAATACTTAATCACTTTGATTTTTAATTAATAGAGGTCTGTTTAATCTAGCTGACTAGAATTGGAGATGTAGTCCATTCCAGGATCTAAAACACTTCTGTGACATTTGATTACACCTTCTTCATTTACTTGTATTCAAACTAATAGTTGTCAAATGTTCCCTATGTGTAAGGCACTAGTCCAGGTATTAGGGATTCAGCAGTAAATAAAACAGACAAAGTCTCATAGAGCTCACACTCTAATACACATGTGATTGGGGGAAGAGAGAAGACAGATTATTTAAAACAGATAAATATATATCAAATGATGAACTACTAGAAAAATGGGGAAAAACAATTCAGGAGAAGGGGGATAGGAAGCCAGTTCAGGCAGTGGGGACACAATTGCTATTTCACACACATTGTTTGGGGAAACTCAATGAGAAGGTGACATTTTAAAAGTAAAGAAGTGAATCAGATAAATATTTTGGACAAAAGTGTTCTAGGCATAAAAACCTCAAAGTGTGAAGACGTACCTTCTTGAAACTCTCTTATCCTCTAAGATGTCTCTATTCCCCAAGTCCCTGCCTCTTCACTACTTCTTCCTGTGTGTCCTTTAGTCGCTTTTTTCCTCATTCTCTTCAGTTGTAGAAACAGTCTGTGTGAAAATAGCTACCTGTACTTCTCCTCTAGTTGCTCATTCATTTTTTATGATGATGATGTTATCTATTGACACTTATTAATTCTTTATAACAACCATATAATTGAACAGGATTTGCAATTCTCAGGGTGCCTTCCAACAACATATTAGACAGCAAACGTAACAGACCGACCTGATTACTACTAGGAAATCTACCAGAGACCAAACTTCATAGTTTAACAAAAAGGGGATGTGAAATTTTGTGTTAGAGGAAGAGTCTCAACCTCCCCGAACTAGAGTATCACATTTTGGAAGATTATGTATCAACAATGCACTCTTCATGAATGCATTTATAAAAAGGCAGTGATGTAGACATAAATTCAGCTGGGCTAGTGGGTTATAATCTTAAGAACTTGGAAAATATTTCAAAAGTTCATCTGATTTATCCTCCTGCCTCTTGGCAGATCAATGTTGAAACTTACTGAGATTGCTGGGAACATTTCCATTGAGAGGAGTTCTGCAATTTCTCTTATAGTCTGATTTTGTGAACTGATTTCAAGGAACATTTACTTATTTAAATAGCACTTTTTGTAGATCTTCTTAACCCTAACTAGAATGTTTTCCTCTCCACCCATGCAAATTATTTAATTCATACCCATAGGGCCAACTGCAATTTTCCACCTACATTTGTGTGGAAATTGATTGTGCACTACCATTCTTCTTTTAAAGTTATGTATATATGTTATTCTGTATTTCATGACTATAAATATTATCTCCATTCAGACTATCATTATCAGAAAAACAAGAAGTAAAGCTTAAACAAATTTGTGCTTTAACACAGTACTGGAATGCATGTATAATGAGCATTTGATAGGTCTTTATTCAATAGTGCTCTATGGCTTCCATAGCTAAGTGTGCAACTTCCAACTCAATGTTTGGTGACACTATGTTGGTAGCTCATAATCAACTGTGCTGGGAATATTTGCACCATCGAAATTGACAGTTCACAAATCAGTAGATTGGGTTCATATCTAGTTTTACTCTTTACTAATTGTATGACATTTGGTGAGATAACTCTATGTGTCTCTCAGTTTCTTCACTTGAAAACAGGGATATTTATTTATCTAAAGTAAGAAGAATATGAGTTTATAAATGTCAACTACTTAGAAAAATCCTTGGTACATAGTATATATTCAAAAATTGATAGTTTAACTTTTATTAAATTATTCCTCTGCCTATCTTGCAAATTCTTTTCTGCTCTGTAAAATGTTCAAAGAAGTCCACAATATGATCAACCTAAGCTATGGGACATTATTTTCCAAAAACTCCTCAGTTCCCATCCTCTGCTATTTCAACAGACTCCTCTTTACCTGCCCCTACTATAAGGGAACTTCACCAGCTATTTTGTTATTGTTAGGTGCCCTCAAGTCGGTGTCCATCTCATAGGGATCTTATGATCCAACAGGGGAAACAGTATTACTACTACTTCCCTGCTAGTCATAGGGTTTTCAATGGCTGATTAATTTTGGGAATGGGTTGCCTGGCCCTTCTTCCAAGCCTACAGCTCCTGGTGTTCCCAGGTGGTCTCCCATCCAAGTACTAACCAGGCCTGACCCTGCTTAGCTTCCAAGATCTGACGGGATCCGATGCTACAGTGCTACAACTGCAGGCTCACCAGGTATAGAAATCCCCTTTTCTAGATACTACAGTAGAAATGATCACTAAGAGCCTAAGGCTAAAGTAGTAGATGGTATGACCTCCTATTCTGACTTCTTTGGTAACAGGTGAGCCCATTTTTCATAAAATCTATGTAAGAATATAAGATTCTTAGTATTATATTTAGTTTTATTGCAGGCTAAGTAGGCGTTCCAGGAACAAATGGGAATTTGACCAGTATTTATAATATTGTTTTATAAGAAAATATTGATTTGTTCCTGGTGCCCCATAATGTAATTTTTCAAAAATTAAACATTATGAAAGTTAAAAAAATCTTTTGCTTCCCTAATATTTTGACTGAAATAATAGAATGATTAATAGTATGTAAAAATAATGATATTGACTTTGTGAACCAATTTACAAGTCCATTCTAATAGAGCACTGGGAAGTCCATGTGGCTTAAGTCATAGACTTTGGTATTCAGAACCATAGAGCTTTTAAAAATGCCTGTATCAAATACTGAATAGTATCAAAAGAAAATTTATAAACTATTGTTGGATGTACAGAATAGCAATACAACGAATACTTTTATATCCATCAATCTGCTTCTGAAACAAAACATTACTAAGACCTGTGAAACCCTGATATAGTCTCTGATTCACTTCAGAAGTAACCACAAGATGGAATTGGGGGGCATATAGCATTTATTTGATTTTCTTTAAAATTTTACTAAATGTTTGTTTCTAGAATATGTTAGTTAAATTTGCATGTTATTAAACTTTGTAGAATTCAATTCATACTTCACTAATTCTTCAGCAACTGTTATTTTCTTTCTAAGAGAGCTTCTTCATACACATATAAAAGTGAATATATCATAAAGTGCTCCCAGATTAATTTCCATACGTGAATAAATTTATTTAGCCTATACTAAGATCATTTGCCTGACACAGAAACAGCAAGTGTTTCCATCTGCTGTACATAGGGTCGCTATGAGTCAGACTTGACTCGACGGCACCTAACAACAACAACAACAATCCATGGCTATAACATTTTGTATCTGTTTTCTTCTAAGCGATTTATAGTTTTAGTTTTTACACTTAGGCCTTTGGTCCATTTTGTGTCACTTTTTGTGTATGGTATGAGGTAGGAGTGTAACTTCATTCTTTTGCATGCCACTAACTCATTTTTAGGTTGACATCTTTGCTGGTCATTTGTCCATCTTTCCTTCCCTGTTTTGCTATGTGTTTCAGGAAATTACTTTTCACAGTCTCCTTTATCAACTAACTCTCACATTATCTCTCTTTTATACATATGACTGAATTAATTCCTTCTTTCCTTCCTTCCTTCCTTCCTTGCTTCCTTCCTTCCTTCTATAGAATATCAAACCCAGGATATCATAAATTCTAGGCAAGAACTCTACCACTGAGCTACACACAGTCCATATAAATGTGATTTTAGCAAGAGCTTTGAATACAGAACAGTGAGGTGAACACATTCACCCACTGAAATTAAAGTTTATGAATCACTTAGGCAACTAGCATTTATGAAAAAATAAATTCTTTCTATTTTTCTTAGTGCTAGGGGTTGAACTCAGGGCTTTGCACATATAAGGCGAGTGCTCTACTAAAGAGCTATAACTCCAGCCATAGAAATATCTTTGTTTTCCTTATTTATAAATATTGGTGGGGTACAGAATTTTGCTATATCCATTATGCAACATTATGCAAATGACATCACTTTTATTCACACATTCTACTTACATATTTTACAGAACCATATTTCCCATATAGCCATATAGTTGTATCATATAGTTTGATATTTTCCTCTCCCTCTTCTCCTCTCTACATTATTTCCCCTCTCCTTCCCCATTTCCCCAACCTCCACTCCCTCACAAATCCCCTCCTCCCATCTTTCAACTTTGCTTATACGACTGTTTATTTTTATATATCTATGTATGTATAGATTTTTTTTCTTCCTTTAGGTTAGGTTTAGCTTCCACATATGAGTGAGAACATATGGTATTTCTCTTTTGGTTTTGATCACTTGCAATGATGTTCTCCAGTTCCAACCATTTTGCTGCAAGTGACATAATTTCATTCTTCTTTATTGCTGAGTAATATTCCATTGTGCATATATACCACAATTTTTCAATCCACTGCTCTGTTGATGGATATCTTGGTTTATTCCATACCCTTGTAATTGTGAAGAGTGCTGCATTAAATATGTATGTGCAGGTGTCCCTGTGGTATGATGATTTATCTTTTTTTAGGTATATTCTCAGGAATAAGTCATATGGTAGATCTATTCTTAGTTTTCTAAGCCATATTGATTTCTGAAGTGGTTGAACTAATTTACAGTCCCACCAGTAGTGTAAAAGGGTTCCTTTTTCTCTGCATCCTTGCCAGCATTTGTTATTATTTGTTCTATTGATCTTGGCCATTCTTGTTGTTGTTAGGTGCCGTGGAGTTGAGTCCAACTCATAGCGACCCTCATAGGGTTTTCAATGGCTGACTGTTTCGGGATTGCCTTGGGAGTGGGTTGCCACGTCCTTCTCCCACTTTGCGGTGCTGGGAATTGAACTTGGGACCTCAGAGACTGCAGAACAGCGCTCTACCAACTGAGCTAAATCCCAGCCCACTTGGCCATTCTTACTGAAGTGAAATGGAATCTCAGTGTTGTTTTGGTTTGCATGTTCCTAAAGGCTGGGGTTTAGTTCAGTTGGTAGAGTGCTGCTCTGCCACTTTCTGAGGCTCTGAGTTCAATCCCCAGCACCGCAAAATTGGGAAAAGGATGTGGCAATCCACTCCCAAAGCACTCCTGATACAATCAACCATTGAAAACCCTGTGAGTATCTGGGTCAATGAGTCAGATTCAACTTGATGGCACCTAATAACAACAAGTAGCTAGGGATTGAACATTTTTTCATGTGGTTCTTGGCTTTTAATACTTCTTCATTTGAGGTCTGTTCCATTGCCCATATATTTATCAAGTTATTTATTGTCTTTGTGTTTGATTTCTCAAGTTCTTTGTAGATTCTTGAAATTAGTCCTCTGTCAGATGTGTAAGATACAAAGATTTTCTCTGTCTGTGGGCTCTCCTTTTACTTTATTGATTGTTTCTATTGCTATACAGAAGATTTTAGCTTCATATAATCCTATTTGTCAATTCTTGGTGCAGTTTCCTGGGAAATTAGAGTCTTATTGAGGAAATACTTGCCTATGTGTTGGAGCATGTTCCCTATCTTTTCTTCTAGTAGTTTTAAGGTTTCCAGTTTAATATTGAGATTTCTGACCCATTTCAAGTTGATTCTCATACAGATTGAGAGATATGGCTCTATTTTCAGTCTTCTGTATGTGGATATCCAGTTTTCTCAGTACCATTTGTTAAAGAGGCCTATCTTTTCTTTTAAATAATGTCAGCTGATGGAGTCACTTGTGGAGGATTCAAAAACAAGTGTAGGGGAAAAGCCAGAGAATTTCTGTCCTCATCCAGCTTCAGGTGGTATTTCTATAGTTACCTCTCTGGCTCTATGTTACACCAAATACCCCTCTGTGATCCCTTGGGGCAGTCTCACCACTTCTAGGTGGCCCCCACTTGCCAAGTTCTGGTTAGAATACCCAGTTCTGTTGTATCTATAGTCCTGGATTGGGAGCAATTCCAGCTGTTGCTAACCTCTGGACTGCTTCACATTCCCTAGTGACTACTCAGTTCTCCCATAACCTGTAAATGCCTTTATTAAATTCTTTCTGTTAAAAAATCCTGGAAATATTTCTGTTTCTTCATTAGACTTGACTAATAAAATATCTACCATATGTTTAAATAGTTGCAAAGGATGCTATTTTCAGTATATTATAGTTATTGACATTTAAATATAAAACTTATATATATATATCCTTCTTTCAGGTATATCTAGCACAAGCTAAATACAGCAGTGATTTTTTGAGACTTTCCACGTAGAAAACACATGAACAATATCCTGATCAGTTAGAAAATTTACATTACTTCTTTTTATTCCACTTCTGTCACAATATAGAATTTTATTATATATGTTTTATGTTTTATTTATTTAGTCATGCTTGACTACTTCTCAGCAGTAAAATAGGTACATAAATAGAAATTGCAAATTGTTAAGCTTACTAGGTATAGAAGTTTCTGTTAAAATACTTCTGGTTTGAGTTTTTGTATCATTGTCATAGTTTATAATTGATAAAAACAACATAATTGCATTATAATTGTTCATAAATGGTTATTCAATGTGAAAGCCAAACCTTTTTTAAAAGTGCAACTTTTAAGAAGTTGAATTAAGTGGTGTGTTTGGTCTCTTGATTAACAGAGGCTCTTTGTGGCAGCCAGGAGATTTTTTTTGTGCCCAGGGACAAGGTGTAATAGTAAGGGAAAGTGGCCAGGACGTATTCTTTCTTACGTAAAACAGGAAAGGGAAATGGGAAAGGAGAAAATGGGAATGACAGTCAAGTTCCTAAGCAGATCACTTTTAAGAAGGAGTATATATGACTTTGAGATTCTGAGAATCAATTCTTTTAAAGCTGTCTGTATCCATAGAGTGTTTTCATGTCCTTCAGGGGTGGCCCGCCGTCATGTGGGAACCTATCTTGATGCAGTGGTATCCTCTAAGAACACTAATGCAAGCTGTACTAAAAGTCACTGAACAAAAAAAGACTTTCATACCAAATTAAGGTGCTCAAATCATGCAAGTTATTGAATTAATTGAAAACACAGAAGGAAAAGCAAAGGGCTAGAAATAGCTCATGGTGCTGTACAAGCAGAATAGGACTATACCACATAAATTCTGAACTATGCAAAGTTCACATGTCTTGTCTCCTTCTCTGGTGCAACAACTTTCCCTTGGTTACAAGCCAGAGTTGAGGTTGAAGCAAAAGCTTTTATAGAAAGATGCTACCTGGAGCCAATTCACACTTGCTTTAGTGTATACCTTGCCAATTAAGTTGATGAGCAGCTATGGTGTTTATTGGACAGAGGATACACAGGCCAGAATGAAAGCCACTGATGAGAAGTTAATTTAAGACCTTATGAAAAATGAGTGCCTGAGGTATATTTAGTATGTTATGGATATTTGGTGCTCTTGGTCCTTTTATTCTTCCCACCCCCATGGAGGTTAAATACACACATGCTCTATTTCCTTTATATTTAACATGTTTCAGGAGCCATTAGCTTTTCTATTTAGTTTCATTTATCCTCCTTATTGGTTTCTCTTATTTTCCAAAGCAGAAGGAATATTCTTAAATAATACAGGAAACTCTGTTAGTACTAGCTGGGAGCCTATCACTGTAGGACAAGTGCTGATATATTGATCCCCTGAGCCCTTTGGACACCAACATGGGCTAAGGTGCTGCCTTCCCTGGGCCCCAAGCACAAGCTCCTGATTTCTTTACACCAGAATGACATATAAACTTTTATCATTTTCTGTGTGCATCATAATGAGGTAGGTACTTAGGTATGGAATTGCTGTTATAGAGCATATGCAATTTCAATTTTAATTGACAATGCCAAACTGTTAATCCAAGTCATATTCTCCAATTCACAATCCCAATAAAATGTAAGAAAGCCTATGGTTCTACATACTCATAAATATTTGGTAATTTGAGTCAAAACAATAGAATTTAGTAGCATGAAAAATTTCTGTTTTTGCATATTTTTTTTTTCAATGCTGGGGATCAAACCCAGGGCTTTGAGCATGCTAGGCAAGCACCATACCACTAAGCCACATCCCAGCTCAGAATATTTGCATTCTAAAAGGATAGAAATTCAGGTCAAAAAGAATTTTAATTAGGTCTACTTATTCATTGACTCATTTTAACAAACATTTATTGACACTCATTGTATTATAGGCACTCTGTTAAGTGCTGGGGATAAAAATGATTAAGCCCAATCCCTGATCTCAAAGAACTTGCACTCTTTATAGGAATTCAGGGACAATAATAGAGGTAAATGCAAACTGCCATAACAGTGATGAAGGAGAGAAGGAAAAATATGCCTGGGTTTTGGGAAACGGGATATCAGATGTATACATTGAGGTTTTTCAGAAGCTACATTTGTTCTCAAATTTAGGTTTCACGTTTTAAACTCTATACTGTTGGTTCTGTGATAACTTCAAATGCCAGGCCATGAAGGGATCTTATTGTATAAGACAGACTGCATGGACCCACTGAAGAGTCCAATGAAGAAGCAATGCCAAGACATTGACTGAAATTGAACTCTAAAAAAGAGAGTGCTGATGGCAATGTGGAGAATGGATTGGGACTGATATAGTCATGAGGAAAGACAGGGAGGAAAGTGAGAAGTCTATTGCAGTTGAGATTCAAGATGAGATAGGTCTGAATTTAAGGCAGTGGCAATGGACATGGAAAGAAAATAGAGATGAATAATATTCAAGAGGTAGCATTAATAGGATTAGGTGATAGACCAGAAATAGAAAATTATGGGGATTAGCTTATTATGATATCCAAGTTGCTGCCTATAGGAGTCTGTTCATTCATTCAATCAACTAATATGCAACTGTCACATACAGGCCTTATCCTACCTATGGGGACTACCTGGTGTTACCATGTTATGGGACTCTAAGGGATACTCTTCACACAGCATATACATGGGATAGAGTAAATGGTGTTCCCTGGGCTTCATCAATAGTGGAGTTTCAGATTCTTTGTGAAGCAGGCAAACAGTTTCTACGATTATAGAACTCATCATTCTGTGTCCCATGGTGCTATTAACCAAGGCAGAGAAAAAGTGAGAGCTGTGCACTGGGCTTTAGGAACATAAATGTTTCCCCTTGCCCTTTCTTTCTTCACAAAACAATGAGTAGAGTATATTGGACACATTGACCTTGAGGAGTTTATGGAATCTTCAGACGGAAACTTCTGTGAAGGCCTAACACATGTTAGTCTAGAGCCCTGGTCAGAGTTTTATAGTTAGGTAGTTAAATAGGTTTCCCAATGCATTTCCCATTTTGTAGCTGTACCTACTCTCCTAGGATGTGCTGAGAAAAAATAGAGTTTACACATGGTCTTGTTGCTATGCTTCTGGAAGGGAGTTCAAAGGAAAGAGAACAAGCTTCTACTCCAATATAAACCTTCTAAAGATTTTTTTCTTTCAATAGCTCCAAATTGTATACTCTCCAAATGAGAAGTTCAGAAAATTAAGCAAATCATATTAAAAATAGCAGGGCTACATAAGTTTTTCACATAATAGAACAATTTCAAGGGTGAAGTGAGTGAATTAAACCTAATTTATTTTTCTTTTCATACATGTCTAATAAAAATGACTGATGGATTGTTTAGACTTTAATCTGTGTAGATATATGCCCTTTCCTCTTTTTTTTTCAGTGACAAGTGTAAAGCAACTTTCCAACTATTTTTCTTCCAGTTTTGTAATTTTAACACTGACAGTAAGAAACGTTCTATAGAAAGTTTGGCTTTGAACTGGAATGTTTTTGCCAGATCTCTGCCTAGAGGGAATTTTTATGGTTGAGTTTGTAAATGCTAGCAAAATAAATTTTCAAGACTGACTATAAGGTAAGTTATGCTTCTTACGTATTATAGTTCTGGTAATTCCCTTATTATTTTCCACAGTTCAAGTTTTTATCACAGATGCCTTTGAAAAAAGATATCTGTTTTTGTGTGTACCAAAATACCAACAGCATTAGGGAAGCCATGATAAAATAGTGAATGACATTGTCTAATAAATTATAACAGCTCAACTAATTTCCATTTTCACAGTTATGGGCACACTATAGTAATTCCCTTCAGTAAGGATTCCTACCAGTGATACAGGTTAAAAACAGAAAAAAGACATACTTAATGAAGCTACTAGATGCAACCCACATTTTCAGAAGTCCCCCAAATAATAAACTTTAAGCTGATTAAATCGGATGAGGATCTGCTATACTTCATTCAGTACAATTCACTGTAAGATTCTTTAATTGAAAATAGAATAATGTCACCCAGTAAGATTTTATATTTGTTAATTAAACATGTATACACAAATCTGGCTAAATGTTTAATAAAAATCTTAATTAAAGCTTGCTAAGATTTGTTTACCGACTTGATGGCACCTAACAACAAACAAACAAGATTTGTTTGTATATATGAGGAGTAAAGTAAGGAGTCTGATTTTAAATCGTGTGAGAAATCTCTAATTCAAATAGCTGAAGAATCAACATGTCATGGTTAAGATGCAAATCTGGTTGTCAAAAGCTAAAAAATTAATGAAAATCAGAAAATAGAAATAAATGTGCTGTGGGCAAAGAAAAAGGGCTGTATTGACAGAGGAAAGACTATTATTGGCTAAATAAGCTTTTTAAAAAAAATGTCTTTTTTTTTTTTCTATTTTTTCCACTCTGGTGAAAGTTTACTTTTGTGTTTTTTTTTTTTGTTGTTTGTTTTTTGTTTTTGAAATTTACTTTCATGTTGGCACCAGCAGTAATTACCTCTTTTTAAACTTTTGTAAAGATTTAATAATGGAATCTGCTTCATTTATTGAAAGAAGAATCTAATTAATTTAACATCAAAGAAATAACTACAGGAATGAAAGATAACAGGCCGTAGTGTAATATGTTTGCAATATATGTAAGTAAATTTGAATATTGTTCTAAAATGGATGAAAATAATGAAGAAGGTACAGTTTTATTTTCCATACTGGGGGCTAAACGAAGGCCCTTGCACATATTTTGCAAGTGATCTGCCTCTGAGCTGAACCTCCAACCCATTTTACATTTTTTAAATTGAGATTTACTAAATTACACAGGCTGCCTCTGGTCTCAAACCTGTAATCCTCCTGCTTCTGTCTCCCAAGTTGCTGGGATTACAGGTGTGTACCACCATGCCTAGCCAAGAAGGCACATCTTATACCTTTAACATATTACTTAGTAATAAGCAGATGATCTGTTTACTTGTTGACAAAAAATGATAACCAGGTAAACACCACATGTATGCACATGTACATACATACAAATTGCCCTTACGTGGTAAAGGTCAAACTCTTTCTTTACATTTGTTGTTGATACCTAAATTAGGTTAAGACATGCATGCTTTTGTGGGAGAATATGGAGTCACTGCAATTTGTATTTACTTTTAGTAATACGTTTAACAAAAAAAGATGTTGTTGATGAAGCAGGGGAGGTCAGGAATCATTCTGTAAGCTCTGGACACTAACAGAGCTAGGGATAAGCCAGGACTAGAATAAAATAAAAAAGGATCTTGTCTTGGGTGCAAAATTTAGGGGGCTTCTAAAAAGCCCCTAGGAACATATCTATTTCAACATTATGGAAATTTTATTTTAGTATTAAAAAATCCATGATACAGTATCAAATTTTTAAACAAGAAGGGAATCCAACTCTACAATTGCACAGCGCTCAGCCTCATACCAGCCCTACCTAGAGAAACTTCAATACAAATCCTCTGTTCAATGCCCAAGTTGGGCAATAGAGTGGGACAGTGGGCCAAGGACAAAGATTATGACTTCTAGAAGCAGCCTGAATATTCTCCCTTTTGTAATTGTGCACAAAGGTAGGAACCATGGTACCAAGGACCTTTGTGACTTAGTTTTTCAGCTTAGCTAATTGTATTTCTCCACTGCATTACAATGTTCTCTTCTAGACAAGACGACCGTCTTTAATTTTCCAACTCATTTTTTCCTATTTTGATTTACATCGTATTTTCTGAAAAATACTTAAAACACCTTTAAAGCTTTTGAGACACAATGATTAAATAAGTTTGTAAATGCTATATTTCAAGTTCTTCTCATGGAGATTCAAGTTGCATGTAGCATACTAAAAGCTAGGAGAAAATTGGAGATACAGATTCACTCACTGTATTTATTTATTTATTTATTTATTGATTGATTGATTGATTTTTGCAGTACTGGGGGTTAAACCCAGGGCCTTGCGTATGCTAGGGAAGTGCTCCACCACTGAGCTGCTCCTCCAGCCTCTTTTTTTCTACTTTGAGACAGGTGCTAAGTTGCACAGGCTGCTTCTGGCCTTGAATTTAGGATCCTTCTGCCTTAGCCTTCCAAGTAGCTGGGATTAGAGTTTTGTGTCACGGCATTTGATGAGCTACCCCCCCCCCCAGCCCATTTTTTTGTTTTTTTGTTTTTTTACTTTTTGAGACAGGATCTCACTAAATTAGGCAGACTACCTCTGGTCTCAAACTTGTGATCCACCTGTCTCCACTTCCTGAGTGGCTGGGATCACAGGCCTGTGCCACCACACCCAGCTATTTATATGTATTTTAATTGAAATGTGGATTATGGAATTTCATGGACAATGTCAAGAGGAACCCTGGGGAAAAGATGACCAATTTTATCCTGTGCTTTTAAATATTTCTATTCTCTGTCCACATCTTCATCTATTAATGATACATGTCTTGTAAGTGTATATGCTTATCAAATCTATTGGGTAAAGATAAATCATTTAATAGCTGTGATACAATGTCAGAAATGCTCATTTTATAATGACCCAAATGGAGTAATCCAAAATGGATTACCCAAGATGTCCTTAGGTGCCAGAAAATGAAAACCTGTGCATATCACTCTGGGTCCAATGAGGAGTGAGAGTGGACACAGTAATTTGAAGAAAAGTTTAAAGAATTGCTGACTATTATAGGGGATTGGTTTGTGGTTGTTAGGTGCCTTGAGTTGGGTCTCAGGCATAGCGACCGTCATAGGGTTTTCAATGGCTGGTTGGGGATTGCTTTGGGAGTGGATTGCCAAGTCTGAAAAGAAGTAAAGAGAAATGTAAAGAACACTGAAAAGAAGAGCATCCACTGTTCTCAGGGATAAAATAAAACAACTTAAGGAAGAGTCTTCCCCTATGCCCACCCAGGGCTGAGATCTAGATCTTCCATAGCTTTGGCTTGCTGGATAGCAGAGAAGTTACATCCTTTTGGGTGCTGGGGAAAGTTATTCATGAGGAGATGTCTCATTAGAGGCATGCTAATAAAATACCATGAGGGGAATATGCTAGGGGAAGCTGCTGGCTACTGCTAACTAATGTGCACTAGGAGCCTAACACTGGAGAAGCCAGCCTTGCTGCAGTATCTGGGCCCTGAGGAAGCTGTGTGTGTGTGTGTGTGTGTGTGTGTGCGTGTGTGTTGTAGAAACCTGCTGTGTGACCACAAGGGAACGAGGAAGCAAAATTCTTTTCTCCTACAATGTCTCTTCAATATCCTTTTCTGACAAAATATCAATGTCAGCTGGTAACAGGAAATATTTAATGGGCCCAGATCCATTTTTATAGAGCCGATAAAAAGGGTGAATTTTGGGCTTGGAGCGAATAAGTTGATAACTGGCATATATTAGGAAGAAAAATGACCTGGAAGAAAAATAGTGATGTGATTGAGGAAAAGATCTTCCCATTTAAAAAAAAATAGTTCAAAAGAAACATTGAAAGTCAGAGAAGATGAAAGAATCATTGCTTATAGAACTTGATTGTGGCTAGGTGGGAAGAAGAAAGTGCTTTCTCTAAGATAGTCTAGTAAATCTGGGGGGAAAACACTGTAGGAAGAGTTTCTGAGGATGAAACTCAGAGGAACAAAGCACTAAGAATAATGACTACATCTGGTATCCCCCAAGATTCAGCTAATTGAAGAAGTTGGACTTCTGCTATTCTATTTTTAATTCTATTTTTCCTCCCTCTCGAGTTTGTAATTAAATTTCCTCACACACTGCAAATGGTGATTTTTTTTCACTGTTTTAGGTGGACTGATAGTATTTTGATTTACATTTCCCATCCTGATGTCAAGGTATGGGTATAGGATACATGGTTGAGGCCATCACCCCAAAGTCTACAGTGAAACTTTGGCACCTTGGGTGATGGGATTAGCACTGGGTAGCACCTTCTTTGGTGTGCTGAAAGTAATACAAGAGCAATTTGATAAAGAATGATTGAATTACTACAGGAAACCTTTAATTTTAGGGAGTTCTTAGCTGTTTCATCACAGACCTCTATAAAGTTTTATATAGAATATTCCACTGGTGCTCAAAGATCACTGCTACTGCCAAAGGCCAATTGCCAACACCAAAATACCAGAGGGCTAATTTGGGAAAATTAGTTTTATTTCTCTGATCCCTGGGAAATGAATTATACTTTTTTTAGAAATTATATTGGTCTCTTCAGGTAACTAGGATATCATTTAGTAAGTTAGTATTTTAGTCAAACAAAATATATACTTCTTTAGTCTATACCATTCCTGAAGAGCAATTACATCAGTGCTCCATAAATGTGGTTCTGAAAGATCATATGGCAAGCGTCACCTTTTTTATGGCAACACTGTACTCTCTTATAAGTGCCTGAAAATGGCCCATGGGGATGTTAACTAGAACAACAAGGAAAGATTTATGATGCTAAGTCCTCTACTACAAACATTTCATCTCCTGTTACAGCCATGCAAATTATTATAGGTCCATTGACAATGGGAAAAATTTACTGAGCTTAAAACAAATCAGACAGTATTTAACTGTATAAAATTAAAATGAAAAAAATATGTCAGAAAGCCTGGGGATCCTTTAAGTTATTAAGCTGTCTTAATAGCATATATAGAACTTGTGAAAATACTGTATACTAGAAAATTCTTGGTAAGCTCATTTGTGTTTTTCGTGTAATTATTTATTAAAACACATATAATAGACCTGTTAAACCCTTACTCATATTTTTCATATTAAGACTACATGAGAGTTTATCCACTTTTCTCATCTATAGGGTTAACATGCTCCCCAAATATTTTAAGGACAATAGAAGATGCTGACATAGAATGATTTGTTAGACATTGGTTCTTAAGGAGCCCATGAAAATGCACTAACTCATTATTTCCAATTTTTGGGATACCCAAATTTATTAAGTAAAATTTTTTGAATTAATTAACATTTTATACAGAGAATAAAGTAAATGATACATTTTTCATTTTTAGAAACTTAGGATCCCATGCACACTCCAACATTCTTTTTGTGTGTGTGTGTGTGGTACTGGGGGGTTGAACCCAAGGTCTCATGCTTGCATGCTTTGCAAGTGCTGTACCATTGACCTCAAACCCATCTTTTTACTCTCTTATTTTTTGAGATAGGGTCTTGTTAAATTATGCAGACTGCCTCTTGCAATCCTCCTGTGTCTGCCTCCAAAGTTGCTGGGATTACAGGTGTGAGCCACTAGACGGGCTTTCCAATATTCTCTTTAATATCTACTCCTTTCTACTGTATCATTCCATTAAGTTCCTGATTTTCTTTCACTTTAGGGTGGGGTTGGCAAATGTTTTCTGTAAAACCAGATAGCATATATTTTAGGCTTTGCAGGCCATACAATCCTTGTCACAACTACACAACTCTGCTGTTTTAGGTGTAAGCAGCTAAAGAAAATACATAAACACCCTGATCATAGATGTGTTCCAATAAAACTTTATTTGTAGACACTGAAATTTACACTTAAGATCATTTTCGTGTATCATTAATATTATTTTAATTTTTTTTCAATTATTTTAAAACATAAAAATCATTTTTAACTTGTGGACTGGTATAAAAATAGGCATTAGGCTAGATTTAGCCCATGGGCCATGGTATGATGACTCCTGGTCTTGGGACTACTACTTCAGGGGCTAACCTTCACTCACTCACAGTCCAAAGGAAAAAAACTCTCCAAAGATGATTCTGCTTCTGAATTTTTCTCACATGACACATTTAAAGCTTCAGGGATCATCGGTACATTCATCATTTTCCATTGGCTGTCTCACTTTATTATCTGGTCCATTGAAAAGTATTTCAAGATTTTACAGGGACTTTTTCCACTTTTCATCATGAAAAAAAATATATATATAAAACAATGTATAGCAGTTAGAACAGGAAATCAGAATGAAAGAAGCCTGAGTTTGTTTCCAGTTTTAGAGTTCACTTCTGTGACTGGAGAAATAATTTGACTGCTTCACATCACATTTTCTCTGGAAAGTCAAAATTGCCAGGTGTTGTTACTAAACAGTTTATTAAATGTTGAAGGACACCAAAGGGGAAATTATGCTTGTATCTTTCAGAGTAGCCATATTTTCAGAAAAATGTATATGTTCTTTTTTATGTTGTAGTATACAAGTAAAAAGATGAATATTTCTAAAAAGGAATCTAGTGGGTGATTTGTTTTGAAAAATTTGATGCAGGAGAAAAATATAACTCCAGGGTGAGGTCAAGCAAATTGTAGCATAAAATACACATATATAAAACCTCATGATTTTCCTATGTACCTACTATTACCAGGGGAAGTTTGGTTGAAAGTTCTGTAAAAATGTTTTCTTCTTTAAGTATAATGCTCAGGGCCAGCACACCACAAGTTCCAGGCTCAGTCAGTTCCAGTTGAAAGTGTGAATGTTCAGTAAGAGGATATTTTTGAAAGGAGACTGAAAATCCACTGTGCCAGATACCTGAAACTTGTTAGGGTATTCAGTGGAAAATTTCATTTCCACATTATAAATAACTGTAGGATATTTTAAGGGATCCAAGACTAGTAACTTCCAAGAGCTGCTTATATTAGTTCCACTGAAATGTTTAATGGAGGGAGGATGCCGAGGAAGGCCATAAAGTCGAATTACCAGATATGATCAATTAAAATAATCTCACCATTGATTAAATTGCCCTTAAAATCCCCAACCATTGAAGGCTGCATACTTTCCTAACCACCAAGACAAACAAAGGACTAAATAGCGGGAGAAAGTAAGAAAAAGTTCCCGAGAAGAATTCTTGAATGCAAACGACAATAGAATTTCTTATTCCAAAAAGTCCCCCTGAGAGCTCATAATTAAAATATTGACAGTTTCTCAGATTTCTGGGGGGTTCCCTATTCTGTGGACTTCCTGGGAAGAGAACAAGCTCCAGAGATGGTAGAATATCACTTACCGTGAATTTCTATCCCCCTTTGACCACAGAAATAATCAATTTCCTGGAACTCCTCCCTCCTTTTTAGTCCTCCCACATTTAAAAAGAAGACAGAGATCTCTGTGAGATCCTGGCACAGGTGCCCCAAATGAAAACTGCCCCGCCAAAGAGGGCGGGGGGAGAAAGAAGAAGAAAAAAGCTGTGCGTGAGGGTTGTGTCATTTTGAGTGTGCTTGTGTGGATGTGCGAGTCTGTGCGAGGGGATGTAACGGATGCAGTCTGTCCTTTGGCAAGGCTTCTGTGGCTGGGACACACCACACAGGCGCGGCGGTATCTAGGGTTAGAGCTCTCCCCTGTGACCGAAAAGATAATTAAAAGTCGCCCGCGCAGGAGGCGGCTCCGTCCCTTGCCGCGCCTCTAGTGTGTGGGAATAAGGGGTTCTTGCGCCTCTGTGGTGCGCGGGACGCAGAGGCCCCCAGGTGCAAGGATTAGGTTGGGGAGGGGGTGTCACAGCGGGTGGTGCACAATCGCACCTCCGCTCAGGGGAGAGTGTAGGTGACAGGACGCGTGGGAAGGCCGAGAGTGCGGGAGAAGCACGGCGAGGGAGCTCGGGTCTGCGGGGGGGATTTAGGGGAGAGGTGGGAACTCGAGAGAAAAATGGGAAAGGGAAAGACGCATGAGGGAGAAGTAGATCTGAGAGTGGAAAGGGGGAAGGTACCATAGACACAAAAGAGGAAGTGGGGTCCCCCAATTCCAACCTGACCCCTGTGAGTGGGCATGCATACTTATCCCCACCCTCACCTCAGCTCCGGGGGTCTGGAAAACGGGCAGTTTAGGTTTCCAAGTTAAGCAAGCGTAGCCCTCCCAGTACATCTTGTGCTAGCTATAGGCTCCGGAGTCCGCGAAGACCCCTTTCGCACCCCAGCTCTCCCTGAGCCCTTCCAGGCCCCTGAGCCCGAGCAGCAGGCTTTAAAAACCGAGATGGAGGGTCGTGACGGGTCGCTTCCAAGGTGAGAGGGGCGTTTGCATCCAGCGATAAAAACACCAAATAATATTTGAATTAGTATTTGAAGGGCTTTAAATGAGATGGGAGGGGAATGATGCCCAACCACCTTTCTCCTTTAACATTCCAGAGGGAGAGGCATTCCAATTTTTCATTTATTTCATAAAATCACTTTTGACTGTGTCCGCTACCCTGTTGGGAATCATTGAGACTTTGGCCAATGACGATTCTTCTCGCAAACACGTTTTCCAGCATTGGAAGGTTTAAAACAGTTTGATAAGCGAGAAACGTAGCAGTACATAACGCGGAGGGCGAACAAGCCCTGTGCCCGCTTCTTGGGGTGCGCAGCCTCCAGCGCGGTTCTCCGCTTCTGTGGGCGCCTCACATTGTTTGATTTGTTTTGGAAGCTCAGAGTTTGTGGCTGGTCGGAGACACCCACGTGCTTCTGACTCTCATCAGCGTAATGATCTCCTTAGCCAAAGTCGTGTCTATATAAACCACAAAAACCTAATCATTAGAAATCCCAGCCTCCAAAACCCACATTTTAGGTAAAAACTGTCGCTCCTCCCCCCTTTGCTCCTTCATCCTTTCGACCACAACCTTTTGGGGATCCAAAGTCGCTTTTTTAACCCACATTGGGAAATAAATATATAAATAAATAGCCATTGAAGCTTTTTTTTTTTTTTTATTTTTTAAATTTTTTCCCCCGGGAGCGGTGAGGAAGAAAGTTAAGACACTCAGACTTAACCTGGGACGCAGGATAAACTTAATGAAAAATGGAAAATGCATGGAAAACTGCCGGGGTTCCCCCCCATAAAGGATTTTTGCAACTTATTTTAATTACCGAACTGTCAATTTTCCAGTTTTTAAAACAAAACAAAACAGCCCCATCTTGTTCTCTAGGAATGACAAGAACGACTATATGTGTAAGAAAAAAAGAAGTGTCCTGCCATCCACTTGAGTTTCTGAGAACTATTTTGACAAGCCCTCCCACCCCCCATTTTTTGGTGTCACCTAAGACCCCAAACACCTGAATCCTGAAGAAAAGAAGAAGAAGAAGAAGAAGAAGAAGAAGAAGAAGAAGAAGAAGAAGTAGTAGTAGTAGTAGTAGTAGTAGTAGTACTAGTAGTAGTAATAGTGGTGGAGGAGGAGGAGGAGGAGGAAGAAAAAAATCCGTCTTTTTCCCGGGAGCCGCTTGGGCAGAGGTGGGGGTGGGGAAGAGGGAGGGTGAAGAGCGCTGAGAAGTGAGCACCGACGCTCAAGAATTTTCCTTCCTCCTCTCCTGAAGTTACAACGAAAAATAAGCGACAGGCAGATCAGTCGGCGGCTCTCTGGCGTCTTCGCTTCAGCCTCGTCGGACCCAGAGGGGGTTCTTGATCCTGGGGGTTGGGGGGGAGCAGAAAGGACGCGACCAGAAGCGATCCCCCTAGATTGGGGCAGCCTCCCAGGGCTTCGGAAGCCGAGCTGAGCCTGCGGGGGGCTCCTTCTGGCGGCCGGCGGGCGGCGGCAACGGCTGCGATCAGCGCGCTCCGGACCCGCTGCCCCCCACTCACCTCCTGGGCACCTGGGAGCGCGCGGCCCGGGGGAACTTTGCAAATAGCTGGAGGGCGTGGATGCCAAGAGGTGGCGGTGAGAGGGAGCGAAGAGAAGGGACAGGAGAGCGCCCGGCCGGCCGCCGCCGCCGCCGCCGCGGGAAGACTCCGAGTGCGCAGCCGGCGCGGGGGGTGGGGAGCGGCGGCCGCCGCGGAGGAGGAGGCGGCGGCGGCGGCGGCGCGGGCGGGCGGCGGCGCGGACGCCTGCAGCCGGGGTGCAGCGCTTGGCGCGGCGGTGGCGGGCCGCGGGGCTGGACTGCTGAACCCGCCGCTGGACTCGAACTGGGAGGGGGCGCCAGCGCACCCAGGACGCGCTGCCCCCAGGGACCCCACGGCAAGCGGCAAACGCCAGTTCCCCGCCTGCCCCGGCCGGACGCATCCCCGCGCCGGGTCGCCGCGGCAGCCCCGAGTGCTCCCGAGGCTCCGGCAGAGACCTGCGCCTACCGGCTCACCCTCCTCGCCGGCCCGACTGCTCCGCCGGCCCCCGCCAGACTCCGCCCGGCAGCCCGCGGCGTGGAACTTGACTTCTCACCTCCTCAAGCCCGTCACCTCCAGCCCCTCTCCCCCATCTCGCCTCCACCCCCTCGATTTCCTCCTCCTCGCCCCCCATTTCCACCCTCCTCCCCCTCCCCCGGCCACACCGCTAACTTGTGGCTGTTGTGATGCGTATTCCCGTAGATCCGAGCACCAGCCGGCGCTTCAGCCCCCCCTCCAGCAGCCTGCAGCCCGGCAAGATGAGCGACGTGAGCCCGGTGGTGGCTGCGCAACAGCAGCAGCAGCAGCAACAGCAGCAGCAACAACAGCAGCAGCAGCAGCAGCAGCAGCAGCAGCAGCAGCAGCAGGAGGCAGCGGCGGCTGCGGCGGCGGCGGCGGCGGCGGCGGCAGCGGCGGCAGCGGCAGCGTCTGTGCCCCGGTTGCGGCCCCCGCACGACAACCGCACCATGGTGGAGATCATCGCAGACCACCCCGCCGAGCTCGTCCGCACTGACAGCCCCAACTTCCTGTGCTCTGTGCTGCCCTCGCACTGGCGCTGCAACAAGACCCTGCCTGTGGCCTTCAAGGTGAGCGCGCGGCCTCCGCGCTGTCCTCCAGGACTCCCGTCGTGGCGGCTGGCTCTAAGGACCGGGTGGGCGCCCTTCCTGGACGCCCTGGCGGGCGCACTGCAATCATCACGCGCCAGTGCCCCCGTTCCACCTGTGCTTACTGCCGCTCCGACCTCCGCCCGAGTCCCCGCGCCGGTTGCGCGCCCCTCGGGACTCCCAACTTCACTTCTACCCCGCTGCTCCGCGCCAGCTCCCCTCCCCCAGGCTCCCCGAGGTGCCCGCTCGGCACCGCCAGCCGGGTGGCTGCACCCCGCCCCCTTCTCCAGGGGCGAGCATCAGCCGCGCTCTTCTCCCGGACTCCCGCGCCCTCCTCCTGGGCATCCCTGCCCAGCACCTCTCCGGGGTGCCCTGACCTCCTGCCCGCCTCCTTCTCGGCCAAATGCACCCCCCCCCCCGCCTCCAGCTGGTCTCCGTGTCACCTTCCCGGCCCCTCTTGAGCTCAGCGGCCCCGGCCCCTCCCGGGCTCGGGGTTCGCGGGGTGCCAGGGCCGGGCGTTTGTACTCTGGGCGGGGCGCCGGGCGCGGGCAGTGGGCAGCGGGCAGCGGCGCGTGGGCCGCGGGGCCGGACCTTGGGAGGGTCGCAGGCAAACCGAGGAACTCCGGGCAGGCCGGGCCGGGACGCGGGAGTTGGCGCTGCTAGTCGCCCGCGCCAGTTCCCGTTACCCGGAGGAAGGCGGGGCCGCCGGGGTCGCCTCTCGCCCCGGGGCGGGGCAGCTTCGGGGTCCCTCGCGCGGGGCTCTCCAGCGCAGGGAGGCACGGGCCGGGGCGGGGACGGGGGCCCGGGCCGCCTCTGCCTGCGGGGACCGCGTTTCCCGCCTCGCCTGGGAGGGATGAGGGAAACCTGGGGAGCAACTTCGGTTCGCTAGGCTGAAACCGGAGGTGAAAATCTGCCGCGGTGCTTTTATCACTGTTTTGAAAGGCCTTGCACCCCAAAGGTCCTTCCTGCTTGAGGAGAGACTGGGGGGCTTCTGGCCGATGCTCGGGCGCGGAGGTGCGAGCTCCGCGACTCCCGAGCGGCCCGGTGGCCTCCTCCACTCGGCCGGCCCGTTAAGTGTGGCGGAGGTGGCAGTCGTGGGAGACGCGGGAAGCGGCTCGCAGGTGGGGGTTTGGGGAGCCAGAGCCTCGGGCCGTATCTCAAGGCGACTCTGTAACGCAGTTTGCGGTTCCCGGGGCAGCCAGTGCCAGGGGGACACGCGGAGGCCCCTGGCAGGAGGGCGCACTGGCTTGGTAGGGAAACGAGTCCCCGGGTTGTCCACACTTGGTGGATGAGATTCGGAGATGGAGAGGCCCGAGAGCCGGACAGGGAGATGAGCGCCCTCAAAAAGGCGTCTGCGGCTCTTCCTAACCTCCTGACTCGCCTAGGTGGGCCTGGGCTCTGTGGGCTCTGGGATCTGTGGGGAGCAGTGTAAGCAAGGCCTTGGGAGAGGAGAAAAAGAAAAAAGGGATCCTGCCAGTTTCCCCATGGTGGACCTTGGGGCCAAACTCCCACGGGCCCCTGGCAGTTCCAAGTTGGTCACCCCTCTCCCACCCATTCAGATTCCGTGTGTGGGTGGGGTGGAAAGAGAGAGGAATCCAGGTCAATTAAGGCTGGTTATCTTGCTAGAGCTTATATCAGAACAGAAATCAGAATGAATTGTTATGGAAAGGGGATGTTGCATTGGGGGCAAGTTTCATTTTGCCGTTGGCTCAAGAAATGGTCTTTTTTTTTTTTTTTTAACTGTCACATTTCTCCTATAAATCACCCATTTTGGACGTTAGTGTTTTCTTCCTTGAAATATGGAAAGGTCAGGATATATGTGAATTGAAGAAAATTAAATTTCCACATGAGAGGTATTTTTCACACTCTTCATCGTCTAAGAGCTCAGAATTTTCTCACTAGCCTTATGTGAGAGTGGGAATTTATTTCCACCTACATCTCCCCAAACCTTAATGAAAACAGCAAAGAATACAAATAAGTACATATTTTGAGTATACAACACCATACATCAGGGTATGTGAAAATATAAGGTTAGGTGCTTACCTTTTTGAAGATACCATTTTAGATGTTTGATGTGCTATGTACTGTTCTACTAAACATGTTTAGGGTGTAACTGTTTTGAAGTGTTTTTTCACATTTGTGATGCTGAGTTGATTTTGAATATGAGGATTCTGAGTAGGAAAGATGTGTATGGCATAAAATGGAATGCTATTTAGTTTGAACTATTTTCAGATATCTTGGTTGATATCTGGGTTTCTCACTACCATCCTTTTAAAACTATTTTGAAAATAAGTTTCTTTCTTTGCTATTTAATCATACTTACTGATTGCAGAGTACATTTTTGTTAGTTGAGCCAGTAAACAGACCGTAGGCAACATAAGGTCATATTAAATTGAATATTTTAATTCTTGTTAATTGAATACTGATTGAGTTAACCTAAAACTTGAAATGTTTTCCCATTGCCGTGCCTGTGTTTAATGGAATTCAAAAAGTGGGTGATAGTTGCGATTCACTCAAAGCAGTTTTTTCTCCCTTTTTAAAAAATGGATAGAAATCAATTTTCACTTGAATGATGTAAAAACAACCTTTTAAAAAAAACCTTACTTTTGGAATAAAATCATGAGAGCAGTGGACTTTCTACACTCTACATAATCAAATGCATCTGCAATGAAGAAATAATATGAAGAAGTCTCCATTTTAAAAGTAGTGACAGCAATTTGGCTATCATATTCAGAACTATGTACAAAATAAATTATTGTGTTGTTAGGTAAATAGCAGATAGGTAATGCATTTAAAAACACACACAGAGAATTTAATTGTTGAGTAGTCTGGTATTCAAATCAATACATTGTTTGTTGAGCCCATATTTTATATCTGTGAGCCTGAGTTGGGCACTGTAGACAAGCAGAAATGAATTGAGTAGACTGTTTTGATATGATCATTTAGAATAGTACTTCAACAGGATATCGACAGTGTGTTGCGTTAAGTAAGGAATGTATTGGTATTGCTCATGTGATCTTGTTTGGGGATTATATAAAAATACCTTATACTGGACATGTAAAAATACAAAGACAACTGATATAGTTTATATAAAGGTTTTATTAGCATTGTATTTTTAACAAACTTCTGTAGTTTTGAAATGGTTAGTCCTCCAGGTGTCAAGGAAATGGAAATAAATATTTTTAACATTTCTTTCAGGTGTATCTCACTGAAAGCTTAAAATAGTTAAGGCATACTATTAGAGGATCCCAGGCCTTTTCTGTCCCAGATATTCTAGTGACAAAAAAACAAATTGCAAAATCAGCTCATTAGATGATGGTCAGGTAGAAAGAGTGGAGAGAACATGTCAACCCTGCATCCAGTAGCACCCCTTTAGTTAAGGGTTTGTCAGCATCTCCATTATGAAACCTGTTGTTCAGGGTTCATAACTAAGTTTCTTTAAATATCTTCAAGGTGAAATACTATGTACCAATTTTAAGTCCAGATGTATATTTTAAAACTAAAAGTGGAACAAGCCTATAGCAGTGTTTTAGGTTAAAGAACACC
>VMDO01000462.1:98136-302386 GCA_007922755.1 Pedetes capensis
TTTTTTTACATCATTGGCTATTTTTCTCTCTTCAAAAGCAAGTATGTAAGTTATTAATACTTGATACTAATGAATGATATTTTTCTTAGGTATTTAATGATCAGGTTTTGTTTGTGCCTTTTAAATTTTAATTATACTTAAATAAGGGAAAATATTATTAAACCTGTCAAGTCCTTATTAAACCTAATACAAACTGTTGTGCAAAATTATGTAAATCATAGTAGATTTCAGGTTCTGTGAAGATAGATACATTTTTGTGTTATGCCTTTAAATACACTAAAACTTTTTTAAAGTTAAACATTATAGAGTTGAATATATAAAACCTATTGGTAAGTTAGAACAAATAATTTTGGTTATAAATATTTTTTAAAAAGTTTAGAAAACGTTTGAGGAAAGGTATGGTAAATATCTCTCATTATTTTTTCTTCTTTGGCATTACTGTTTGCCTGCCTTCAAAATTCCAGAATATCCATTGTTAGATGATCTAAACCATCTTGATAAATGGCATAAAACTGCTGACTTAAACTGAAAGAACTTTCACCAGAATTTTCTTTGACATATATTTAAAATTTTTGAAATAATGTATTTTTTTAATTTAGAATTCAGTTGGCATTTTCAAAATTCTGAGTTAAATTCTAAAAGCTAATGGTAGTATTTGCTGAAACTTTTTGATAGCTTACTTAAAGAAGAATAAAATTTTTGCCTTTTGCAATTACTAGTTCACTTCTCTTTATTACAAAGAAAAATTTGATTGGATTCTATATTTCAAAATAATTATATTTCAATTGTACTGAAAGTACAATGTACCAAATAATATTGGCCTGTCTGCGTAATTGATAAGCTAAGACTGGATGTCTGTCCATGGAAATATCATGGGCAATTTTAATTTCTAGTATACTAAGACCACAGCAATAATTTTAAGGGTCTAAGTTAATTCTCCATTGATCCTCTTTCAGAGTGATTCACAGTTTTAGTCATAACAAGTCTCAGACAAAATTTCAATAGCATTGCTAGAGTTAAATATCCTTTTACTTAATTTTGTAGAAGCTATGTATCATGTGATATAAATGCTACTTATAGTGAGGTACGCTAAATAAAGGAACTTCTTTCTCAATTCTGGAATGTCAGAATAGAAAATTACTTCTCCCTTTCCCATGACTTTTTGAATTTGTAGATTTTATATTTTAAGAACACCTAGACATGTAATTGTTAAGGTTTTATCACAAATTATTCTTTGCAGAGCAGTACTTTGTATTGGGTAGCATGGAAAATAATTTAATTCATGCTTACATCTAACTAAAGAGTGATTTTTGACTGCTCTTTTCCACGTAAAATATTTTTTCCATTGCTTAGATATGGTACAGATGAAATGTGTAAAAATTTTTTGATTCTTTTGGTTTTCTTTTACATAAACATGGTTGAGGATTTCCAAAGGAAACTTTTTAGCTTCAGAGATCTACTTTTTAAAAAACTCTTAAGTATGTAATTATGTGTATTTGATTGGTAGAAAGTCAAATACAGTATTCCCCCAGCACAACCTCCTCCCCCTGAAAAACATGGGGCAGACTGATTTGGTAGACTGAATAGCAGAAAAAAACCAATATATTTAGCCATTAAGCTAGAGTTCAGATATAACAGGAAAGGTTATCACTATATTGTGTTAGAATTTTTTTTCAGGCCAAGTTCTAAGCCTTCTAGAAGACTCACACAACTTGTGATTATCCTTTTTTTTTGTTAAATGAAGTATGTAAAACATACCGATATTTAATATGGTAATTATGATGCTACTTAAGCAAATTAAAATGGATTTATGCATTTCACTCTTAGGAATCTTTTCTTTCACATTTTCCCATATTGAATAAAATTTCCTTTTCTTTTAACTAAAGAAAATCAATTATGTTAAAAATATGCAGTAAAATAATAAATGTCTCACAGCTCTTGAAAACCTATATGTTGGGGCAGATTTCTCTTTTCTTTCTTTCCCTCCCTCCCTCCCTTCCTTCCTTCCTTCCTTCCTTCCTTCCTTTCTTTCTTTCTTTCTTTCCTTCTTTCTTTCTTTTTCTCAAACTTAGCCCAAATGAAGTAAAACCCACTAGCAGTCATCCTTTATCTTTCAGTGACACTGAAGAACATCTTGGGACATGAAGTGATGATTTACATATTCAGTTCAACTCTAAAGATGCTTATAAGTAAAAGCCTGTGCTTAGCAGAGAGCAGACTTGGAACAGAACATGATGTTACTCTCTCTGTCTTACAAAAACTAGATCATTATAATTACTCTCTATGCTTATGTAGTATCTTCTACGTTTTGCAGACTTAAAACAATTATTTCCAATTTATATTGGAAAACTGTGGTTCCTGGAGATGAAGTTACTTATGTGAAGTCATAGTAGATGTGTAGCAAAAATAGGAAACAAAGTGGAACCTCTTGATTTTTAGTGCAGTCATTCTGTTCTAAACAGTACAACTTTTACTTTATTAATATTTACGCCTACCTTTATTAATATTTACTTTGACATAGAAAGCCACACAGCAGGAGGACAGCATTAACTCAATTAATAGTCCCTTGAGATCCTAGATCAAGTATGTGGGAGGAAATCTTGTTCTCAGTAGATTTGCTTTTGACCTGGGAGACTTCTCAGGTTGAGAATAACTATATACTACAGGTAATCATCATCACCATGGCCCCCTCTCCTCTGGGATGGTAAAGTTGTCTGAAAACTTAGTCTGGAGCAAGAGCACATTGCTGTTGGCAAGGGTTGCTGACTCAACTTTTACCTCAGTCTTTTTCTTTCAATGTTAGCTGGTAGCCCGACAGACTTATGGCAGTGGGAAGTGGTGTTCTTTATGGATCAATTTTATTTACTTACTTAAAAAATATTTATCAAACACTTATTTACATGGAAGGTACTGTATGGGAGCTGGGTTTGTTGTTGTTGTTGTTATTAGGTGCCCTCGAGTCTGTATCCGACTCATACCGACCCTACATACAATAGGCGAAACACTATTGTCAGTGCTTCTCTGCTGTTCATAGGGTTTTCAATGGCGGATTGATTTTTGGGAGTGGGTTGCCGGGTCTTTCTCCCAAGCATACAGTATCTGGTGTTCCCAGGCGGTCTCCCGTCCAAGTACTCACCAGGCCCGACCCTGCTTAGCTTCTGAGATCTGACGGGATGGGATGCCACAGGGCTATGGCTGCAGGCATGGGTGCTGGGTATATAGTGTTAAATAAGACAGATGAGATGAAGACCCCTCCCTTGGGTAGTTTATATAGTTTCCAAACTAATATAATCTGAACTCCTAGGAATGAATCCCTCACCTTTGGGCTAGTGTATTAAAAGCAGTAGGTAGATCATTAATATATGTGCAGTGAAATGAGGATCACTTGATACAGTGGGGTGCTGGGAAAATGGGTCCAACAGTTTAAGGACACCTTTATGATTTTAATCTGGATAACAAGGTGCTAAATGGAAGGAATGGAATTGAGAAACAGCCTAAGGGAAAAATAAGAGTGACAAAAATAGTGACAAGCTTTTTGTTTGGTTGTTTTCTTGGATAGAGGAGAGATTATTGTAGAAGGGTCTTGGATAGGGAAAATTCAGCCCTAAAATATGTGTATAGTATCTGTTGATATTGTTGCTGTTAGGTGCTGTGGAGTTGGTGTCTGACTCATAGCGACACTACATACACAAGTGAAGCACTATTGTCAGTGCTTCTCTGCTATTCGTAGGGTTTTCAATGGCGGATTGATTTTGGGGAATGGGTTGTTGGGTCCTTCTTCTACCCCTACAGTATCTGGTGTTCCTGGGTGGTCTCCCATCCAAGTACTAAGCAGGCCCGACCCAGCTCAGCTTCCGAGATCTGATGGGATCAGAAGCCACAGTTTTAAGGCTGCAGGCTTTCTATTGATAATGATCACATTATAAGAAATCTGCTTTAATGAGAGTATGCACCAAGCATGTTGGGAGAATGGAAGTAAATGCTTAGGTTTGTCTTCGGGAAATCTTGATAAAGGAGAGAGTGGCACTAGAAGTAGAAAAAAGTGAGATGATTGCCAGATGGGCAGGCACACAGTGATGTCATTGTCAGAAAGTAGAGGGGTACTTTAGCTGTTGTTAGGTGCCGTCCAGTCATGTCTGACCCATAGCTACCCTGATAGGGTTTTCAATGGCTGATTGTTTCCGGATTGCCTTGGGAGTGGATTGCCAAGTCCTTCTCCCATTTTTGTGGTGCTGGGAATTGAACTGGGGACCTCAAAGACCGCAGAGAGGCACTCTACCACCTGAGCTAAATCCCAGCCCACTTTAGCTATACCCATTACTTAGTTCCCAGGAGGGCGTCTGGATGCAAAATGAAGAGGAGATGGAAATAATCTGCCTAGAGGACCCTGGGAATTAGCTGAGAGGAAGGAGTGTCATCAAAGGGCACGATCTTGGTAGTGGATTAAGACTGGAATGTTTTATATATGACAGTGAAGGATCCATACTGCTAGCATTCCCTTACCAGGCACACAAGTGTTATTCCTAGATCTTGGAACAGAGAAAATGTTTGGTAGCCTCAAGGACTGATTATTTTGGATATTTACTTGGCTGAGCTAATCTTTAGATGAACTGTTGAAGATTAAGGAGGCAAATGTGTCATTCCAAGATGTCAGATGGCATAAAACAGATTAGAAGCATGGCTAAGAGTATATTTTGCTTGTTTGTTTGTCAAGATCATTTTCACCCTGGTATATATCTTTATTCTGTACCTAGACCTTAAGGTTTTTGATGGCTTTGAATATCCCACTGAATCCCATAGCACAGTGGGCATCCAGGAAATATTCATAGTGTGACTAAAAACTGAGCATTTAACCCAGTGTAAGGAGATGAAATGTAGACACTTTGTCCTCCTCATATCCAGGGCTTCATACAGTCAGGAACTCCAAGGTTTCACTTAAAAGTTTTCTCTCATTAAGCTCACCAGATTTTCTGTTTTTTAGCTTGAGATCCATGTGAGACCACCCTTTAGGGCTTTCCCGGCTGTAGGCAGGAGATGCCTCAATATGTATGATGCAATCTGCAGATGGGGCATCAGCCTTCCCTCTGAGGCATAATTCCTGTGGACAGCCTAACATGGGGATTTAATAAAAGTGTACATATATTCTGTGAAGAATTCAACAACAAATAAAGGAAAAATTTTCCTGCCTTTGAAATGGGTGGACCCTGACACATTGGTCTGTTTGAAGTGGCATCATAACCCAACTACAAATCCTTCATTCCTTTCTGCCATTACTAGACTAGAGTACTAAGTCCTGATAAGATACATCATTTGCAGTGAGAATATTTGCTCAGTTTTTAAGTTTTTCTGATGTGCCATTATTGCTGCTGTGTTTCCTGTTTTATATAGGTAGTAGCCCTCGGAGAGGTACCAGATGGGACTGTGGTTACTGTCATGGCGGGTAATGATGAAAATTATTCTGCTGAGCTCCGAAATGCCTCTGCTGTTATGAAAAACCAAGTAGCAAGGTTCAACGATTTGAGATTTGTGGGCCGGAGTGGACGAGGTAGGTCTCTGATTTTTTAATACTGTTAATGGAATAAACACATTAGAATCCTCCGATGAAATGTGGACTAGTCTGTATACAAATCAGCACCTTCTTTTACTGAATAGAGTTACTGAAGATTTTATTTAAATACATCCAGACGCAGTTGAGTGTTTTCCTGAGTACTCAGGCCTTTTTCATTTGTTTTATGACATTGAAAATTCAAACAATGTTTTTAGAAGAACTAGCTCCCAATTTCACTGGGTGTCAGCATATAAGGTAAAGAACAGTTGGAAGATCAAGTTCTGAATTATGAAGAGCCACATAACTAAGTAAATGGAGTGGCAAAAGGAAAAGAAAAATGAATACACTGGATCAATTTCCTGATAATATCAGTTTTGCTCTAAGTTGAAACAAGGACAGCTAGCAAACTCTCTCTACTTATCACATGTTACCCCTATATGATTAAATTTATTCTTATAATAAGAATCTATTAAAATCATGTTTTTTTTAACAGAAAGCTTTTCGTTTGAGTAAGTGAATAATGTACTACTTATGGTAGAATGGTTATGCAGTTGCCTAGACAAATGAATGATGAGGACTTCAACAGTTTCACCCCATTTAAGGATTTCGACCATCTGAATCTCTGTTCAAATATTAGAAATCCTTAAAAGGATCATAAAACAGGAAATAATCCCTTTTAGAGTTTCCATAGCTATTTCATAAATGGAATTAATGTTTTAAAAAAAAGTCTCTAAGGAGCCCAATATTTTGGTTTTTATTTATTTATTCTGCAGACAAGACTTTTACAGTTGTTCCCCTATTAGAAGTATTATATTCATGTATTTATTGACTCTCATATTTCCATATTAAGTGCTTTGATAAGAAAAGAAAAAAATAATTGAGTTGAAATAAAATTATAAAGCCTATGGGTTTGTTGCAACCCAGGTTTGAATTAGGAAATGAGAAGCACCAATTTTTAAACCAAGTCTAATAATTGCTCTCTAGTTTGGCTCAGATGTCAAATTATTACCATTGTAAAAACTTGATAAGGGATATTCAAGTGAGGCTATCTCTGATGAGTAGCTCTAGTTTACTTTCTAGGAACAGGGCCAAGAAGTTGTACTTTTTAACTGAAGAAAAAATGATGCATGCTAATGAGATACTGTCACTGAAAGGTTGTTTGAAATAAAATAAGGCTCAGAGCTTCTGGTAGAACCTGAATGGTTTTTCTCTGCATCAGGTTTAGTTCTTTCATTAAAAGAAAAAGAAGATGCAATATCACTATTGATTGGTTAGATTTGGAGTGTGTGCACATGCGTGTATAATTAATTGTTTTTGCCCCCCAGTTGCTGATGCAGGTCCACAGTACAGTTTCTCTTTTTTCCTAGTGAAAAAAATGTGAGCATGATAATTTACCTGTATGCTCTAAATAGTATCTTTCTTCTTATATTTGTTTTTAACTAGGATAATGGATTTTAGTATTTAAAGGATGGGGGGGTTATACTTAATTTTACTGTACAGATTCAAGGTAGCGTTTTCATTTATTATGCCTTTGTATAATACAGATACTGCATAAATTTTTTCTGATCAATTTGAGTAGAAACTATGGCAAAGTGATAGTATACTTTGTAAACCCTCAACATATTTATTTAAGAAACTTCAAAGAGAAACAAAGGGTGTGCACTGTTTTACTATATTGGCTTTCTGAGTTTTGGCTGGTTTCCCAAATAGCAATTTTTATATTTAAAAAAAAAAAAAGACAGACTTAACTGCTTGCAGACTTTTCACGCATGGAAGATGAAGAAAGCTTCTTTTGATGAAGTGTAATTATGTCCAAACAGAGCTGACCCCCTCCCCCTATATTTCTTATGATCTTAACTGAAGAAAGTAGGATTTTTCCTTTGAAGCAGCCGGGACTTGGTGGAGGATCTGAAATGCTACAGTCTGCTGCCAGAGGCAGGATGGAGAAATTGGTCCAGGCTTGTCTTCAAGACTTAGATGGGGTGTGTGTGGCGGGGGGAAGCGAGTAGAGAGAGAGAAAAATTGATTTATCACTAATAATAGATTTTTATATCACCACATTAACATTGTATGAGAGGAAACAGTATGATCAAGCTGAAATGGAGAGGAAAAAAAGGACAGAGAACACTGATAAGAGATAGCACTTTGAAAAAAGTGAGTCAATTTTTCAGTGGCAGGAAACCCTTTAACCTGCCTTTGTGCCTTTTGTACCTGACCTGCTTTTATAACAGACTCTTTCCAGCTTCCTCTTTGATTTTCATACTGCTCCATTTTTCTTATTATGTCTTATCAACATGCTGCTACCATTGTATATTTTCTTTCCCAGATTTACAAAATTTCTGTTTTTAAGTGTTAATTTTTTTTTAAAAAAACAAGCTCCATAAATATTATACTTTTCTCCTCTTTTAACCTATAGAAACACAAACTCTGGGAAATTGAAAAACGGTCTTAGATTTATAAAGGGGCCATATTACTACTTACTTTGGGTTTATGGGTCATCTTATAACCATAACTTTTAAAAGTTCTTGAGATTAAAAGTAGAGCATCAGTGGAACCTGCAATAAGTTAGGAGTGGCTTATGGTTTTTAATTTTCTCTCTCTTCTTTACATTTTATTTATTTATTTATTTACTTACTTATTTACTTACTTTCTGCTGTACTGGGAGGCTGAACCCAGGGCTTTGCACATACTTTGCAAGTTCTCTACCATTGAACTGCACTCTAGCCCCTGTTTTATTTTTATTTTTTATCTTGAGACAGGGTATTGCTAAGTTATGAAGGCTGCTTCTGTCTTTGAACTTGCCATCCTCCTGCCTCTGCCTCCTGACTTGCTGGGTTTACAGGCATGCACCACTGCACCCAGCATCTCCTTTACATTTTCAACAGAAGCTTTAAAAGTGACCTTGACCTTTAAATTTTTTAAAATGTGCTTTTTGTCTTTTGATATCAAGCATTCTGTTTTTAATTTATAAGCATTTTTAAGCATCTGAAGTGTACAGAGCATGGTATTTTGTCAATTTAGGATATGATCCTGCTTACAGTCTTATTCTTGGCCACCCCTCAGGCTAAGCTGGAATTGACTATCAATGACAGTTCCCTATGTTTATCTTAGAAACTATATGACTTGAGGACATACTGCAGAACTAGTTCCTAGATGAAGCTGTGGGTAATATAATTAGTTTACTTCCTAAATAAAGTCTGTATTTTTTTATTATTAGACTTCCATTTGTGCCATAGATTATAACTATCTTCCAGCCACAGCCATGGGAGTCAGTGTTAGAAGTGCAATCTTGGGTCCATGGACTAACTAATCTGTTTAGAAAAGGGGATTTTTAAAAAATGTAACGAAATAATGAATGCCTACATAAACATTTGACTCAGGAAATGCATTATTATAAGATGAAGACCCAATTACCAAGTTGGGTCGTAGTTCTGAAAGTTTCTTCAACATTGCATACATGTTTCTTCTGAAGGGATGCCGTTGGAAGTGGAAGGAAGCAACTCTGTTTTTGTTTTAGTTGTTAAAGTACATCTTGATCCTTAGGATTTGATTTTGGAAGACCAGAGTTATACTTATATACTTGTTTCCTCCCCCAAACCTACCTCTTTTTAAAGGAAGTTTTTTTAATGGAAAACTGGTTTACTCTGAACATTTAGATGTTTTATACTTGGAGGATAAATTTCATATTTGGCTATTGTTCCTACATGAAGTGCTTCCCTGAATTTGGGAGATGCATAGATGATTTTCCGTGGTCTAAGTAAATTGTCAATGTCTCAAATAGCAATATCCCCAAAACCAGTTTAGGTAAATTCATGGACAGTATTACTAGCAGATTATTTAGAGACATTAAAGATAATTGAGAAATACACATCCTTTATTAAGATCAGTGCCAGAGATGATAACTGTGTTTCAGCCACAGCCGTTGGAACCACTGTGAGAAATGTAGTCCTGTGTCTTTGGGCCACTCATCTCATCCAGAATGGTAGTTTCTACTGTGAATTAACTTTCAATCTAGGGATTCCACCATTTCACTCCTCCAGGTCTGCTGTTTCGAGTTCTTAATCTGGATCCAATAGCTTCCTATTCAAGTTTATGATCTCTGTAGACGTTCAGTTTTCTGGGACTAGTTTCCATTCCTCGATATTTTATTTTCCTGACTATCTTAATGTTAATAATAAATCCTCTGTTCCCCAATGAATTACATTTCTTAAATCTGTGTAATATCCCATAGTCTGGGCTGGGATTTAGCTCAGTTGGTAGAATGTTCCTCTGTACTCTCTGAGCACCCGGGTTCAATCCCCAGCACCACAAAAACGGGAGAAGGATGTAGCAATCCACTCTCCAAGTAATCCCCAAACAATCTGCCATTGAAAACCATATGAGGATCTCTGTGAGTCAGACCCAACTCAAGGGCACCTAATAACAACAATATCCCATATATAGTGGATAAAATGTGATGTATTAATACTTTACAATTATAGTTTCATCATCCTGGCTAAGAAATTATATCAGTCCATTTATATTTACTATTTCTTAGGCACAGAGAGCTAAGGCGACACATCTAAAAGTAACTTCTCTATTAATTTTTCATGTTCTCTGGCAAAGTGGCATAAAAAAAGTGTTTTGTTTCTTTTTTTGTTGGTGCTGGGGATTGAACCTAGAGCCTTGTGCATGCTGGGTAAGTGCTATACCTCTGAGCTATATTCCCAGTTTAGAGCATTTATTTTAAGGGTAAGAAGGCTTAGGTTTTGATCTCGAATTTTTCCGTTTATTAATTATGTGGACTTGGGTAAATTACTAAGCCTTTCTGGGCTTTGGCTTCCTCGTTTGTAAGTAGAAGGTGATTAACTGTGGAGGATTAAAAAAGATGATGTGTGTGAAGTGACTGGAGCTTCATGGGTTTCTAATCAATATTCACCTTTCCCAGTTCTACCCCCCTTACATTCTTGCCCCTCACCCCTGCCGTGGAAAAGTAAAGCCAAGACTATATATACTCAGAAACAAATGATGTGTGTCTCAAACAGATTTTAGGAACTTACATGGTCTGAATTGAAAAGAAAACCCATTCAGTAGACTTGACAGCCAAAGACCTGTTCTACATTAAGCCTTGTACATAACCTGTTCCATATTTAGCTATGAAAAGATTGCATTAAATTTTACATTGCTGTGTATTGTCTGAGATTTGTGTTTTTATTTAATACTCCCAGCTTTTAATAAAAGGAAAAAAAGTCTGACCAAAAACCCAAAGCAAAACAAAATGAGCTTTTTATCTGTTATAGGAGCAGACTAAATGAGTACTCTGGCCCCAGATTGCCGAATGTTTTATTGAGTCACTGTTTCACGCCCACCTTTTCCTGTCTTGTAACAGTTTGCAGTTTTGACTATCTGACGTGACTAACCGTTGCAAATCTATCTGATTACAACTGTCAGTCGGTCTGTATAACAGAGTCGGGGAGAAAGCAGACTTCCAAATCTGCTACCAAACTTTTCCCTGCTCCCCCCCATTATTCATTACTTTTATCTCATTAATTTGAAGCATTAGATGTAATATTTCTAAGAACCAAACCTCTGCTAAAAATAAAAATTTACTTTTATATTGAGAGATGGTCATGTACATTTCACAAAATATAAGTCATTGTCAGGGAGTTACTTCAAAATTTAACAGCAGAGATGTATGTTATGGGAGGGGTAAGCAGGGAGGAGAAAAACTTTGTTCTAGTAATGATGAAATCATCCTACCACACGCACATTAAGGCCAGCACAGGAGACACTGGCTCCTGTTAAAATGATTCCCATAAGAACTTCCCTCTTTCATCTTCTCATTGTAGTTCATTTAAGCAAATGAAATGCTAAAGCCATGTGAAATAAATAACATAATCAACAATGATTTACTATTGTTCTCTCATGGGGTCATGACCTAATCCAAAATAAAGACTTCTAAAATTGTCTGTGCTTGGATGTGTTCCTGATGTTGGAGAAAACTGAAAGGAAGAGAACTTCTTCAAGTGTACCGGGGGTTTTTGTTTTCACTACAACTGTTACTACTGAGGAACTTTTTGGAACTGGAGCCTTCTTGCATAGGACTGCAATGAAGATGATGATCTCAGCGCTGAACGTCCTAAAGTGGCCATCAGGGGGTTTCCAGTTTAGAGTAAGGACTCCTGACTCTTGTCTTTGTTTCACTGCCTCCTTAGAGATGTTTAAGTGAAATTTGACATCTATGTTGTATACTTCGTCAATATGATCTTTTTATATTCACTCTCTATTTTCCTCTTTTACTTCTGCAGGCAAGAGTTTCACCTTGACCATAACAGTCTTCACAAATCCTCCCCAAGTAGCCACATATCACAGAGCTATTAAAGTTACAGTGGATGGACCCCGAGAACCCAGAAGTGAGTACTTGCCTTTCTGTTGAAAATGGGAATAGAATTTACAGAGACCTGTGAGGAACTCATTCCAAATAAGTTAGTGTTACTTTTACCAAGTACATACTGTCTTTGCAAAATTTATTATCTGCATGTATGTTTAGTGAGAGACAATTAGTAGAAATTAAAACAGTTAGTAGACAATAAAATCACATTTTAACCTTTCCCACAAAACTGGTAAGGCCTTCATATCTTTGGGAAAGGAGTAAATAAATAATTATTCGGTCACTGTACTATTTGCTAAGAAATTCTGCTCATCCTTTCTGCACAATGATCAGGGCCGAACAGACCCATGAGAGCTGAGGAAGCAAACAACAAACTTAAAAATCTTGAGCTTAGTCAAAAAGCATTTGTGTATGTTTCCCATGGCCTAAGAATGTGTTTTAGTTTTTTAACTCGCCCACTCAATTCCCTTTATAAAGAGCACACTACTTAATTACAAAGAAGTTATTTGCAAATGATAACTTGCTCGATTGTTACAACACTGTTGTTTGGTCATGTTCTAGTAATTGTTATAGATGATTTCTTTTTAACAGATAGACTTAAACCAGGTTTAAATCTACCTTGGTTTATTTGTCTGGCCATCCAGAAGGTTTAACCAGTAGCCAGTTGAAGGTAGTACACATGATCTGTCTGGGCTAATACGTATTTTCCTTCTGAATCTGAATTGAAACTGATTTACTTCCCCTTGCCCCCAATGCCTAACCTGATCTGAACAAATTCAGTATAGCAGCGTTTAAACATATTTACAGACTAAAAATTGTTTGATAAATAAAACATTAGCAGTTCTTTTTTGCTGAGTTATTACATTGGGGCCCTAGCCATTGCATTTAGGGAGTTTATGGAGTATTTGGTTTATGGTAGATGCACAGCTGGCAGAAGTATTTGCTCTATGATAATACACCTATCTAGTGTGCAAGTGGTATATCTTTTCTTCCCCTAAAATGAGGGAAAGGGCTGGTAAGGTTTTGCTTCTCTCCAAGCGGCATATCTTTCAGTAGTGGAGATGGACAGTGAATCCTTGTTGCTGCTGTGCCTCTTCACAAAGACTGACCACTTGCCTGAATGAGAGAGGTTTCCTACCCACAAAGCAAGTCTTTGAGGCTTTTGTTCTTCTCCTTTCATGTGTGTGTGTGGCCTTCTTCCAAATTCATGTTGGGTCAGTGGTGGCCCTGCCTGTTCAGTTTGGGAATGTCCTACTAGGTGGTTTGGTACATGTGTGTGAGCACCAAGTCTTCAGTCCTAAGCGTCAGTGTTTATGCAGTGCAGGTGAATGAAACAGAGCAGGGCTGTCTTGGCTGTCTTGGGGCTTTGCTTGACTTTTCTGGACTGCCATAAACCAGGGATGATGCCTTATCATGGAAGACACCCTCTAATCTTTTATCTAACTAGCCCATGAGTTCTTGAAAAGGCAGGGACTATCATTTTAGTGCCATATAAAGCAGGGCAATAGTCTTTTAACATTTATTTAGCACCAATATTGGTGTTTTAAGGATGTTTCCTGTTGATGTTGGGTGCTTTCTTCAGTACTTAGAAGAACCACTGTATGAGAGTGTCCACATGTGCATGCGTATATACACTCAAGAGTTGATGCTCCAAACTTGATGTTTGGGAGGGAAACAGAGAAGAGTAGGTACTGCCCCATTCTGAAAGATATGGCAAAAGTAAGGAGGCAGCATCGCTGTGGGAAAGCCCGTTCTGATTCAAGTGTGGATAGCATTACCTCATTCCAAAGAGATTTTTGGCAGCATTAATTAGTCGATCAACTCCCTGTCCTGTACAGGCAGAGCAGTGCTCTGAAAGCAGTGAGAGTTAGGGACACAGGAGCCAGATGCTACATGTGCCATCTGAGCTCAGGCTTTGGGTAGTCCTGAAGGTACTGAGGGTGGGCGGGTAGGCCCATACAGATAGTGAGTGGTAGACCACCTGCCCTCGTTCAGCCTGAGTAACATTTCTTGTAAACTGGAAATATCTGTGAAAATGTGATACCATTTCCCTGACATCATGTCGTGACTTGCCTAGATATAAGTCTGGCATCAGTAATAGCTTAATCCTACAACCTGGGCTTTGTACTGGAGTCTTCCCTTCTAGCTTGCTCTTGGCCACTTGTCACTAGCACTCAACTCTGCCATTTTAGTGCAAAAGCAGCCTAAGCCAATAAACAAATAATAGTCATAGCTATATTCCAATAAGACTTTAATTATAAAAACAGGTGCAGACCACAAATTGTAGTTTGCCAACCCTTGCTCTAGATTTCAAAGTGGCTTATTTTATCAATATTTAACAGAGAAAAGGCTTTAGCAAAAGGTTTTTCCTGAAGGGAAAAAAATCAATTAATGCAATTGTTTTACCCTCTTCCCCCAAATTATAATCCCTTAAGTAGTGGTTATTTGTCATAGAAATAGTATACTCCTATTTATTACTATAGCAGTTTGAGAGAGTTAAGGATTTTGTACTATTGATTCCTGTTTATAGAAGGAGTTTTTGTTCTCCCTTTAAAGATCTGAGTATATATTGAAAATGCTGTTTCTGTTAGCTCAGCTATTTGAATAAGGACAAATTCTGGGTTAACCAGTTGGGTTTTTATGTCAGACTGCTTGTATTGAAATTCCATCTCCACCACTTATTAGCTGTACTGAGGTAGACAAGTTCTCTAACTTCTCTTTGCCTTGGTTGTCATGTCTTTTCAAGTGAGAGTAATGAAAATAGTATCCTCTTCATCAGTGTTTGCAAGGGAGTCACATGATGTATGTCAAATTGGTAGCACAGCGACTGTCATGTAGTGAGAGCTCATTAAATGCTAATTACTATTATATCGATTTTCTTCAGCTTCAGGAGTTAGCTGTAGATTTTTGGTACAGTGTGCTTCCAGGAAACTGATAACCATCTAGGTTCTGTTCTCTGGTGTGTTTTTATGTTTAATGAAGATGACTTTACTAATTTTTGCTCAATAGTAAGTGATACTCATTGGTTTTATAAATCAGGGTTTACATAGATACTCATGCTATCCAGGGACAGTGGTGCAGAACTGATGAGGAACACTATTTGTGTGTCACAGATTCGCAGGCAGGATGCTGTGGCACCGGTACCTCACTCTGAGGCCTTGCCTGTCAACACATTTGCCAAGATTTGCTTTTCACTCACAAATCTGCAAGGTTTTACCTTCCATTTTCTGTCTCTGGCAGCTGAACCAGTGGTGTCACATCGCAAACAACTTCTTTCCTTAATATACACATCTGGCGTTGGCAGTTGGAATAACTTCATAAGAGCACATGATCATCACTCATTACAAGATTAAAAAGTACCCTATGGCATCATTGATGTTTTTTAACTTTGATCTTTTGCAGTTGTGATTCATCTCAGTTATAAAACTTCTCTTTAAAGTAACACAGTCGATGACTTATTAGAACCTTCATCTTAAGTAGCGTAAACATGAAAATGATGCACATCTTTGCAAAATGCCATTTGCTTCCTTTGCCAGCTTATCACTTTAAGACATGACATCATACTTAAGATCCTAAATTTGTAAGTCTTGTGTTCAGGCAAGGTATTTTGACCTTCTGCTGGCAAGGTATCGCTGAAGAACTAGGACCGTATGTTTGCCGGGATGAGAAGACAGTGTGGCAGCAGTGGCGGCAGTAATGCATTTGGATACCTGACTCTTTTAAAATTCCATTCCTATTGTTGTTGTTAGGTGCCGTCGAGTTGGTATCCGACTCATAGCGACCCTCACAGGGTTTTCAGTGGCTGAGTGTTTCGGGATTGCCTTGGGAGTGGATTGCCAGGTCCTTCTCCCATTTTTGCGGTGCTGGGAATCGAACTCGGGACTTCAGAGACTGCAGCGCGGCGCTCTACCCACTGAGCTAAATCCCAGCCCTCCATTCCTATTAGGATTCTCTGTTTTACTTATGCACCTGGTTCCAGCTCCACTTTGATGTAAAGGATTTCTACAGACAGATGAAAACTTGGTTAGCAACATCATATTCTGTGATAATGGTTCTGAATTAGGCCAAAGGACTGATGGAAAAAGGTATTGGCTGTGCAGAGGCTGGAAAAAGTAAATCACTTTATAAAGTCAGAATCCTTTTAATTATATGGCTGTGTCTTCAGTTACCTTGTCCTAAGTAACAAACTACCCCAAAACATAATGGCTGAAAACAATAATCAGTTCTTTTTTTCTCACATTCCATGGGTTGACTGGGGTTCATCTGGATGCTTTTCTGCTCATGGTCTTACTTGGGGTCTCTCATGTGGCTGCAGTTAGATGGCGGCTAGTTGTGGGGCGGAATCCACAGGACCCCGACCCTGAGGGGTCATGGGTTCGATCCTATCTGGTTCACTTCCAGTCCTCATAAGGGATAGACTGGGAGATCTGGCTTGCCCTGGCTGGGAATGGCTAAGGGATTTGAGACAACTCCCTGGTTTTTATTGTTAGAAGCCAAGATGGCGCTCCCCATGGGTCTTCTGGGCATGGCCTCAGTGGGTTTCCCACCACCGTGTTCTTCTCTATAGGTGGACAGTGCTCTGGACAATGCTACATATAGAATATGTAAGCAACTGTTTATAAGGCTGAGCAGTTAAATGAAATTTGAGTCACTTCCCTGAAAGTCTCTTGGTGTGGTTGTGTGTCTCTGAAGGCGCTTGCCTCCAGTGGGTTGGTGGGACCTCATCTGCTTTGGAGGCCTCCAGGATGAGAGATTCCCCATAGCTAGTGCTAGGTTATTCAGAATGGCTTCATTCATATGTCTGGTACCTTGGTGGGATGGCTAGAAGATTAGAATCAGCTGTCATGATGGGACAGCTGGGCCTTGCTTTTCTATATGTAGTTACAGGGCCTCTCCTGACCACATGGCCTCCATGGGCGCTCTCCTGGAGGTCTCACCAGCAGAGTCTGACTTCTCACATGGAAGTTCAGAGTTTTTAAGGTGCAAACAGGGGAGCTGTCAGGCCTTAAGGGGTACACTCAGAACTGGCACGGAGTTGCTTCCTCCACACTCTCCTGGTTAGACCAAGATACAGGTGAAGCCCAGATTCAAGAGGAAGCAACCACACAAAGGAATCAGCGACAGGGGAGTGGTTCAGACCACCAGCATGGTCAGCTTTCTTAAGTGCTGGCAAGTGTCATTGTGGCAATGGGAGAAAGAGTTCTCTCAAGGTATCTTCTGAAAGGCCTCTTAATTTTTTTTTTTAAAATCAAGGACATTTAAAGTTTCATAAAGTAACTCCAGGTTTCCATTATAGTAGCTTCATTATGAAGTGAACAGATTTGGCAAACATCAGATGAATTCAGGGTGGATATTATCTTTTAGTGCTTGGTATTAGCAGATAAATATGAAGGTGAGTGCTAATATTCATAGGAAAGAAGAATATGTGTTTGGACAAAAAGAAGAATGAGCCTTGCATGGCAACATTGTAGTCTGTCACAGAAAGATCTTAGGGATTCTCAAATGGACAAGGCTGAAGGTTTTATACTTTATATTGTTCAGTTTGAAAATTCTTTGACCTCACACTTGCAACCCTGATAGCATACATATGACACATGTGAGTGGGTTTCTAAAATATTTTATGTGTTGAACCTTAAGGAAGTAAACCATAGTTGCCCTCAAGGAGAGACAAAAGCTGTCAACTGTGTATCACCTCCCCTTTGCCCTCTGGGTTCCCAATGCTCCCACTCCTTTACAACAGGCATAGGGCTACATGGCTACAGCATTTCTCTGCTTAGCTCCTTAGGTGACCTCAATAGAGACTGGTGCTGCCGTGAGTGAGAAGTTATGGGGAGCTACTGGCTTGGTTTAGCTCAGCTGGTAGAGTGCCGCTCTGCACTCTCTGAGGCCCCCAGTTTGATCCTCAGCACTACAGAAACAGAAGAACCTGACAACACACTCTTAAAACAATCCTGAAACAATAAGCCATTGAAAACCCTATGAACAGCAGAGAAGCACTGACATAATGCCAGGCATGGCACTATGTTTCATTTTGTTGTACATAGGGTTGCTGTGAGTTGGCCTAGACTCAGCCGCACCTAACAACAACAATAGAGTACTACTGCATTTCTCTTCCTACATCTGTTTTAAGTACCCTGTTCACTGATTTGTTAGGTAGCTATTGCAATCAAAAGTTTTCTTCTTCTGTTTGCTTATTCTCACCTGTGCCCAATTCATTAACAAATGTATAATTCTCCAAAGTTCTATTTTTTCCATGTTCTTGAGGCACGTTCAATTGCAGAACTTTTACTTTCAAAAACAGAAGGTAACAGACTTAATAAAACAGGTGGTGTGGGCAAGGCAGCATTTCGTTTTTCTCTCATGCTATGCCATCTAGTTCTGCAACTGTTTTTCTGCCTCTTGAGGGGTGGAGAGAGTGAGGGCTTGGCATTCTCTCTTCCTCATTCCAGATGATGTCCGGGGGAGCTCGCTTTTATCTTCCATTACTTTTCTTCCTAGTTGAGTAAAGGAATAGGCTTTTTTTTAAAAGCTGGCTGGCCATGACCTTTGCTTATTTACCAATGGTGGCTGTTATTTAGAGGCTGGTGACATGTGGAAAGAAGGTGGGGGACGTGTAAGATGTGTTGCATGGAGGGAGAACAGAAGCATATTTAATATTATTTGATATCTCTGGATACAGTTCTTGCATTCACATTCCTATTCTCTGTGAAGATAATTTGTGAAAACCTTGATAGGCCTCATGCCACACTCCTGATGCCACAGGCCTGAATTTGGTCTTTAGTGCAAAGTATTAGATGAAAAGCCCTTAATGTCTTGACTTGCAGACTTTCCTGAGTTCTTCACTGTCTCTGAAATTCCAGGGAATAGAAGTTAAGAGTAAATGGCATGCTTTGATATTTACAAGTTAGCAAATACAAGCCTCAGTCTGAGTGACATAGATATCAATCATTTGACCACGAAGGTATAAAACATCGTTGAACATTTTTGATCTAAGAGAATAATAACAGCTAATAACCCTCCTTTTTGTCTTTCTTCAAGGAAGATGGGGGGTGTCAGCAGCATTAGTGGAGGTTATGTCTGGTGGTTGGTGGAATGTGCTCTTGAGACAAGCAGTTTTAAATGTCTTACAATTCTCTTTCTCTCTCGTTCTCTTCTCTCTCCTTCCTCTCTCCCCCTCCTTCCCTTCCTCTCTTTCTCCCTCCCTCTTTTTTTCTCTCTCTGTCTCTCTCTTTCTCTCTCTGTTTCTCTCTCTCTCTCTCTCTCTCTCTCTCTCTTTTTCTTTCTTTTTTTGTTGACTGACTGTCAGGAGCTGGGAAGATGGCCAAGAAGGAAATGACACATCGAGAGGCATTTTGTGTTGTGCAACATTCTGTGGAACTGATGCAAGGATATATGGCCTGTTTACACATTCCTTTGCTAGCAGACTGCATGGCAGTAATTTAATTCAGCAGCACATGGCATGCTGCAGCAAGGAGCTATGGCCTTAACATCCTTTCATGGCAAATTATCACAGCCGTTAAAACATGCTCGTGTCCCTCCTTTGCACTCTTCCCTGGCTTTCCAGTTCTGAATGTGCTTTCTCATTGTATGGGACTTGTGTTAACAAGGAGCTACAGCGTTCACAGTAAGAGCACATTTTCCACATGCATATGTTCGAGTTGATATATTTACTTCAAACTAAATATAGCATGGCAGGTTTTCAAGTGATACGTGTTCCAAAAACACACACATACTTGATCCAAATGTGTCAGTAGTTTTTGTCTTAGTGTAGGTCAGAAATATTTCATTCTTAAAATAGTGTTAGAGACTTGTCAGGGACTTGAGAAAGAGGCTTCTTTTCTTTTCTTTTTGACTTATTTATTTATAAAAAGTGACTTTTCCTTCCCTTGGGAGACAATTCTTGTTGGATTACTGATATACTCTGTTTACTTCTATTTTGTTTATACTATATAGCATTTATTTGAAGGAGAATTGGATTAGAGGAAAATAGATTATACTTAAAAATAACAGAGGAAAAAGATTTATTGTATTGCTTTTCATATTCACAATTGCCTCTACCTAGGATTTTTATAGGGTAACAATTATGATACCAGCTGAAGCACATCTTTACTCTTCACCCCAAATAGAAAACTTTTAACTTAGGCACATATGGAAAATAAATGGTCTTGTTTTTCAAGTGACTTTTGGAAATTAAGAGAGAGCACAAAACCATTTAGGCCTAAAATATTAATTCAAGAGATAAAATAAGAGAATATATTTATAATCTCATGCCTAACTAGCAATGATGGGAGAAGGGCGTGGCACTCTACTCTTAAAGCAATTCCGAAGCAATCGCCAATGAAAACCCTATGATACCTGACTCATGATAACAACAACAACAACAACAACTACTACTACTACTACTACTACTACTACTACTACTACTACTAGCAATGGGCTCCTTGTCCTGAAAATTTCTCTGCTACTGTGCACAGGTGGTTACAATCTATTTGCTTGTTGTTGTTGTTGTTAGGTGCCGTCGAGTCGTGTCTGACTCATAGCAACCCTCATAGGGTTTTCAATGGCGGATTGTTTCGGGATTGCCTTGGGAGTGGGTTGCCATGTCCTTCTCCCGTTTTTGTGGTGCTGGGACTCGAACTCGGGACCTCAGAGACTGCAGAGCGGCACTCTATCTACTGAGCTAAATCCCAGCCCAATCTATTTGCTAATAGACTAAAACCCTGCATTAAAATTGAAGATTAAGACATAAACCCATGCACCTCTGGAAAAGATAACTCAGACTTAAATTCAAAGAAAAGTGATAATAGAATCCTTTTGTGGGAGCAGGTTTTAGTCCATAAAGGGAATGTGATTATGAAGTCCTGGGTACTAGAAAGTAAGCAGTGAGTCAGAGTGCACAGATAGAGTCTTTGCCAGCCTTGGAGGTAACGGATGCCAACCTCTAGCATCAGAGTGTTGGGAACGTTGGCTGTAGTAGTGGGCATTGTTAGTGCTTTTCAGATCTGGTGTACTATTAAGAGTGCAGGATTTTATCTTTTTTTTTTTTTTTTTTTTTTTTTTTTTTGCAGTACTGGGGGTTGAACCCAGGGCCTCACACTTGCATGCTTTGCGAGTGGTGTACCACTGAGCTGCACCCCCAGCCCATTTTCTTTTACTTTTTTTTGGGAGACAGGGTCTCACTGAATTACTCATCCTGCCTCTGGTCTCGAACTTGCAATCCTCCTGCCTCTGGCTTCTGAGTTGGTAGGATTACAGGCATGTATTGCTGCACCCAGGTAGGATTTTATAATTTTAAGTTGAGAGTTTTGGGTTTCTATGTTCTGTATTTTTCCCTTTTGCAAAGTTTTCCTTATCATAGAGTGTTCTTTGTCTAGTTTTATTCTATATACGTGATAGCTTTGTCCTTTACCAGTTTGAAAATCATGTAATTTCTTTCTTTTCTTTTAGTAGTTATCTTTACCAGTTTAATATGTATATTTGTCTTAATAAAATTAACCTTGATGTCTATCCATATAAGAACTTTTGCATAAAGTGTAAGTCACTTTCTCCTAATGTCTGAGTGTTTAGTTTACACTTATTTTGTATTTCTTGGATTAGTCACTATCAGTGTTTAAGACTGTACTTATTTTACATTTACTCATTAGATTTATTGATTTATTTGCTGATTATTCCTTCTTGTACCTCACTTCTTCCATCTTGGCTTGGTTTCCTTTGTCTTGATATAGATCCTTCAGTATTTCTTTCAGAAAGAACCTGTTAGTAGTGATGTCTCAGTTTTTGTTCCTGAGAATGTTAGCAGTTGGATGCATGGTCTACTGCCAACATAAGGTGATGTAAGATGCCTCCTGCTGAAAGTCAATAACCCTGAGTGCCTGAGATCCATGCTGCTAGTCAGTTCTTTGTGTTAAGACTTTTGAGATCTTATTGTCAGATTAGCTGGAAATGGAACACAGGACAAATAGATATTCAAGGAAGATAAAGGGAGTCTCTGATGAGTCCAGGGCTAGGAGAGGAGAGAGAATGTTCCTACAGAGGGGCAGGCAAAGAAAGGGAGGAGAAATGAAATCCCCTATTTCACAGTTTTTCCTTGGGCAGATTTGCTAAGTTGCTTTGAAACTTTTCAAATTTATGGTAAAGAGCTCCATCATATTTGATCCTCAGAGGTCATCTGCTCTTTGATGAACCAGAGCAACAATCCTTAGATATTGGTATATGCACAGTTTTGGTCATTTCAGTGAGAGTACAGGGCTCCGAACCAAAAGATGCTGTTTCTTTTATATAGTAAATGAATCGAATGAAGCAGAGGTGAGAAAACAAATGTGTGGACTACAGGGACATGGTTTAAGAGCGCCAAGAGGCCACAATCTAGGATAGAACTATTTCTGGGCAAGGTGAATGTTGTGACTCCAGTGTGGCTTGGTGTGCCTGTCATTGGAGTTGCACAGGAAGTGGTTGGCAGAGAAGAGGCCTGCTGACATGGCCGTGCGCTGCTACTTTCCGTCTTTGCATCAACCCGTGGAGTGTAGATGCACCCTCTGCAACATGCAGTTTCATCTGTTTCTTGTGCTCTACCTTCTTGGAGTTAATTTTCATAAGATATAATCTGGGTGAAAATGCAAGAGTGTATTTTGATTGGAAAGATACTCAGGATGTTTTAAACTGGTATCTATGCCTTCTTTGGATTGGGCCTAGAAATTATTACTAGAAAGATATGGGATCTGCAAGGAGATGATAAAGATTCCACATGCAGGCAGTTCTACAGGAAGTGAGTAAACATAAGGATGTGTAAGTTGAAAAGAAGTGTCCATATAAAGTCTGGGTTATAATTCTAGAGCATTGGTTTCTGTTTCACCTGCTTACCATTTACTCCATCTTCCAAAGACAAATGGCAATGTGTGTTGCACTATGAGGACTGTTTCAGAGTAGCTTCACAATGACTTCATCTATAGGGGTGGTTTGTATTTAAGATGTAGGTTCATATACAGTTAAGGGAAGCAGAGGGACTTGGAAATTCCTCTTTTGAGATCTTAGTGCCATGTTAGTGACCCCAAGAAAATCACTAAACTTTTCTCCAGTTCAATGTCTTTATCCTTGAAATGGAAATAGACACAAAGACAACTTCATAGAGTAGCTGGGAGTAACTCATAAGGAATGATCATAAAGTACTTGGCACACATGAAGGGCAGCTTAAATACCAAATAGTAATTATATAGCGCCTTTCTGCCAAAGAGTTCCGAACACTTAGACGTTACCTCACTGATTGTCTGTGTATCCCTCTCAGGGAAGCATCATGCATTTTACAGGTAGGTAAACTGAGGCATTAGCACTGGAAAAAGTCATTTGGCCTGTGTCACTGCAAGTCAGCAGATGATTTATAGAGATAGGCAAGGATCCCAGGTGGCTTCCTGTTCAGTTATTCACTACTACAGGTCCCTGTGCCTCTGTTATTAAAGTTATGGAAGTTCTTGGTGTTGGGTCCAGCAAGTTCTTGATTGGCATTAAAAAGTAGTGTTATGTGAGAATCATGACTGGTGAGGTAGTGGCATTGCTAAACAGTAAGTAATCCAAGGTGTAAGGGCCGGCACACAACAAGCATAAATTTGTGTGTGTGTGTGTGTGTGTGTGTGTGTGTGTGTGTGTGTGTGTGTGTTGAGTGAGCACTGAATTTGTTGAGATGAAAATTTAACCGACAGCTGGAGTACTGAATTTTATGATATGAAACTAACAAGTTATGGACTTTAGCCTTCAGTAGGATCTCACTTGAAAAAAGTACTTGAAAATAAGTTAACTTTAAAAAATTACTTTAGTAGAAAATGTGGACCAGTACATATGTGGCAGAAAAGTTATAAGAAGAAAATAAAGATTATCTATAATTGCATCTCCCAAAATTATTATGTATCTTCCAAATATTTTTCTGTGGTAGTGCTAGTGAGGGTAACAGCAGTGAGGAAATAGCACTGGGAAAGTGATGGGAGGCTGCAGAATGGAATGATTGCTTTGAAGCTGAAAGAGAAGAGAATCCTAGAGAAATAGCATGGTGATAGGCCTGATGCAGTTTCCAGCTAATGGCTGCCCCTGTCATGGCAAGGGCTGCTCTTCCCTAAGTGACATGAGACTAACTGGATCTGAGAAGGATCCTTTCTTCCCCTTATGCTGTCCTACGATTAAAAACATCATCCCTCTTTGTAACAGTTGTCAGAACCTTTCTTGTTACCATTAGAGATGTGTTTTAAAATTTAAGTCTTTCTGATAATGGGAGCATTTATTTATTTAAAAAATTATTTTTGAGCTCTTACTGTTAGCTAGGTGCCAGACATACAAGGCAAGGCAGCAGAACCCTGTCTTCATGGAGCCTGCATTCCATAGAGAAGACAGACAAGAAATGAGTGAATGAACATTTCTCAGTAATTGCATCTAGTTGCAAATTGTGATAAGTTCTATTAAAGGAACTGATGTAGTAATAATGAATAATGGGCAGCTAGGGGCAAAGAACTAATTCTAGAGTGGTCCAAGGGAGACCTTCCTTGAGGAGATAACATTTGGGTGCACAGGGAACAGACTTCAAAGCAAAATGCACATTGGGTGCAAAGGCCTGACTGTGGTAGTATCAGATCTGCCACCTCATTCTGAAAGAAGAGAGGATATTAGGGATACCTAATGGTTGAGAAGCCTGCAACCATAGCATTGTGGCATCCGATCCTGTCAGATCTCAGAAGCTAAGCAGGGTCAGGCCTGGTGAGTACTTGGATGGAAGACCGCCTGGGAACACCAGGTGCTGTGGGCTTGGGAGAAGGACCCCACAACCTACTCTCCAAAACCAATCAGCCATTGAAAACCCTATGAATAGCAGAGAAACACTGACAATACTCTTTTGCCTGTTGTACATAGCATCGCTATGAGTCGGATACTGACTCCACTGCACCTAACAACAACAACAATGGTTGAGAAAAGAGGAAAAGGTTGCAAAAAGAGTAAACTAGAATTGCATACCCCAAAGCTGCCTATTTTATGTCTTTCTGAGGCTGGGGTGGTGTGATTTGAGGAGCACAAGAGGACTCCCAATGTCTATCCTGGCTGGCTTCAGGCTTCTCTCATAGTGTTCTCACCAGGTGCCTGAGGTTCTTTGAGTTAAGTCTTTGAGGACAGGGTGTTCATAGATGTTATCTGCAGTGAATAACATATTTTAAATCATTTTTGGTGACCAACCTGGCTTAAAAAATTGATCAGATCAGATTAGCTAGATACTAATTTTATAGTATGCCTGCAGCCATAGCACTGTGGCATCCAATCCCGTCAGATCTCAGAAGGTAAGCAGGGCCAGGCCTGGTTAGTACTTGGATGGGAGACTGCCTGGGAACACCAGATACTGTGGGCTTAGGAGAAGGACCAGGCAACCGACTCCCAAAAATCAATCAGCCATTAAAAACTGTATGAATAGCAGAGAAGCACTGACGAAGTGTTTTTCCTGTTGTATGTAGGGGGTTGCTATGAGTCAGATACCAACTTGATGGTATCTAATTACAATTTTATAGTAGAAGACCAAAAGACTCAAATTAGTAGGGAAAGTGGGTTGAGAAAGACCTTGAGGAGTTCTAGTGAGGAAAATAAATTGAGAGTTGTAGGTAAAGAGGGATGGCTCCTTGGTAGCTGGTTCTTGGTGAGACTGCTGGGTCTTAAGGAGCATGATTTTCTTAGAGAAGGAGCCATAGGAGACGGCTTGTCCTAAAAGTAACCCAAACAAGCAGCAGTTTGCCTGTTTGAGTAGATTCTCTTAGAATTGTGTGTAATGCACTAAAATCTTGGGCTTTTATGGACAATGAGAAGCAATTCCAAAGGTGAGCTGGGTTTCAAAACATAAGAGCAACATGGAATACTTCAGAATGTTTAGTGAAGAGCATTGATGATGATTAAAGGATTGTACAATTGAACCTATAAGGATAAGTTGAAAGACTTGGGATTATTTAGCTTTAAGAAGAGGAGACTGAAAAATGACTTAATAACAGACTTCGAAATTATGAGAGTTATTAAGCTATGTATGGTGGCCAGCTGTTTTGTTTCTGAGGAAGTCAGAGAAAGGATAATAAGTTTTAACTGAAGCATATTAGTTTTAGGTTAGATTAAAATAAGAACTTCTTCACTAAAGGGGTTGTTAAATAGAATGGGTGAATGGAAGGCTTTTCACATCCCTTCCATCTTAGTGAATCTCTGTGTGCTTATGAAGTGCAGCAAAGTCCCATCTTTCTACTTTTAAAATTGAAGGCACGGTTTCTGTTTCCCATTATACTTCTGGAGCTCAGAATCACAGAGGTTTGTAGACATAAATAATGAGGGTAATTTGTCTTGCTTCAGTGGCCATTAGAATCTTTAATTGAGAAAAATATGACCAAAAAGAGGACCAGATCTGCCACATGATCAAAAAGTTGCTGTTGAAAATCAGATTAGATACATTAGGAAGAATTTAGGACTGAAGGTGAGAATGTTTTGTTGTTAGAAAAACTCAAGTTTATTTGATTTGTATATTCCAGATACAAAAGGTAGTGTTATATGAAGTTGATTCATTTTTTTTCTGTTTCTTTTTTTTTTCCTACTGGGAGAAATTAAAAACATTTCCAGGTGATACCAAAGTTCGTATAACCTAGAGCAGGAGAGATGCAATCCAAAAATCACCCTCAAGGAATTCACCATCACACAGGAGGAAGGAGAGAGGAAATAGGCAGGATTTATTTCTGAAAACAGAAACCTTCATGCATTTAAAAGCTGGCAGAGAAGTGAAGAAGCTGAGCAGAGCAAATCCAAGAAAGGCTGGCTGACCACACTGTTCCTTTCGACTTGGGGGCTGGAGCTGCAGGGAAGCAAAGAGCCCTACTGGCTGGGTTAACTTTTCTCAGAGACATCATGCATCATGGTTTTTACATTTATACTTTAATTCACTCTTCTGCATATTAACTACCTTTCGGGGCTACATTTATAATAATAAGTGAGCATATCTGCAGATGGTTTGCTTTAAGTACTCAGGATAGCTCAGTGATGAAACTATGAGAAACAAAGTACACACACATGCACTTCTCAGATGAGTTCTTTGTTTTGAAGTGGACACTTTTTTTGTAAAGGAAATAAAATAGAGACCAAAGAAACAGACTTTGAAACAGGTGACACAACTGGGAGGAAGGCTGAGAGGGTGTGGTGTTAGGATAGAGGAAGGAAGAACACTCAGAAAACATATTTTCCTTCCCTCCCAAAATAACTTGGACTCCTTGAATCATTAGGCACAGTTAGATCCTTGAGCCATTACACTTTCCCTTTCCAAAGTGTCATCACCTTTGGAGAGCCACCCACAGCCCGCAGGTGGGTCAGAAGTCACAGCTCACTTCCTTTTCTTCCTTGTCTGTGACATTTTCTTAATTGCCTTGGCACTTTAGGTATTCACTTCATCCATTTCATGATTTCTACTTTGGGGTCTCCTGCACATAATTTATTTTCAACATCTAAGAATCCTTAAAAGCCATGGCTGCCTGAGGCAAACTAGAGGCCAAAGAATTGATAGTGTGAAAGAAAACCAGCTGGAGAAACATTTGGGTTACTCTTACTGCTAATTTTTTATTAGAAAGAATCCTCTTCTTACATACTATGTTACAGATAAAAGGTCTTCATTACACTTGTGGGAACAGTGGAGGGACAGTTGCTCCATATTTTCTGTTAACACCTTTGAAATGCCACTATGGTTGGCTATATTTTCCTAAGGAATAAGCTGTGGAGCTAAATTATGTATTGGTTTAGCTGAAGCAATTGAGGTTTCTGTCATTGCAACCAGAAAAAATTGGTTATCTTTTCTTTCGCTGAGGACTTTAAAGGGAAGGACTTATGAATCAGCCTTCCTTTCTTTAAGAGGAGATAGGAGAGACAGTAAGGGCTTTCAGGAGCCAGGACTTTATAGAATGTTGGACACATGCTCATGATAATGTCTAAAGTGCAGTCAAAGAAGGACAAAAGCTTTAGTGAAGGTCCTGAGATTGAAAGGGAATAAAAGGGGGTGATTTGGATAGCGGGTCAGTGAAGGTCCTATTCCTTGATCACTTCTCAGGGGATTCCCACTTGGATTCTTCTTGGGTATTTATACAACTCTACACTGGTGTCATGTCTACAGCTGTACCACCCTGGCATCAGATCCCTTCTGATTTTGGAAGCTAAGCAGAGTCAGGCCTGGTTAGTCCTTGGATAGGAGACTACCTGGGAATACCAGGTACTGTAGGCTTGGGAGAAGGACGTGACAGCCCACTCCTGAAACAATCAGCCATTGAAAACCATATGAATAGCAGAGGAGCACTGACATAGTACCAGGCATGGCACAGTGTTGGATAGTGTTTTGTTCTGTTGTACACAGGGTTGCTATGAGTTGGACCCAACTGGACGGCACATAACACCACCACCACCACATTGGTGGCACAGATCAGACTTAGCAAGGAAATTTTCTGGGGCCGGGAGTTTTTAGAACTTATAATTAGGAAAGCATAGAAAGTCCAAAATGCAGGATAAATACCTGTTTCATTTTTTTAATAGAGAATATTTTGGCCTCTTTTCTATATACTATAAATAGGTTCTATATTTTTGGGGATTTGGTGCAGCAGTTCCTTGATGCAGCCAGGTACTCTAAATAATACTAAAAAAAGAGATGCTTCATCCCTGTGGTTTCATCCAGGGCTGCCCTTGACCAGGCTGAGGATGGTGGGTGGAAAAACTGTTTGAATGTAGTTAACTTGTCACCTGCTAGCCCAGAGGTGGGGGCTGGGATTTATCTCAGTTGATAGAGCGCCAATCTGCAGTCTCTGAGGTCCCAAGTTCAATTCCTAGCACCGCAAAAACAGGAGAAGGATGTGGCAATCCGATCCCAAGGCTATCCCAAAATAGTCAGCCATTGAAAACTCTCTGAGGGTCGCTATGAGTTGGACACGACTGGCTGGTGCCTAACAACAACAGCCCAGAGGTAACATTGGAGTGTTGTTGTTAGGTGCCATCGAGTAGTATTCAACCCATAGCGACCCACAGCGACCCTCCTAGAGTTTTCAATGGCTGACTGTTTTGGGATGGCCTTGGGAGTGGATTGCCAGGTCCTTCACCCATTTTTGCAGTGCTGGGAATTGAACTTGGGACCTCAGAGACTGCAGCATGGTGCTCTATCAACTGAGCTAAATCCCAGCCCAACATTGGAGTAGAAGTGAGTTAATAGAAAGAGGCCTTGCAAGATAAATAGCCCCAGGCATTTATTTTTGCTGAAGGTCAGTCATTGTCAGCTATAGCTCTGGAGAAACCCTGGTGAGGTGTGGAGCCACCACTTCATTCTCTTTTGTTAGGAGAACTGAAATATAACTAAAAACAAATTTGCAACTGAATTAAAAAAATCTGACAGTGAAAGATGAAATGTAGCTTTTGTAGCATGAGATTTATGGCATAAACTGACCAGAGGAAGGAAATCTGATGATCTAGATAGATGCTTCTGGGTATTATCACTTTGCTGAGCGCCTGCATGCTAAGAACTCAACAGGATGAGTCATTAATAGCTGTAAATAAAAACTTCTATGGAGGAGGAAGAAATTGTTGTGTTTGAAGAAATACATGGCATTTATGGCTAATTTGTAAACATCTCCTTGCATTCCTTTCTAAATTGGAATACATTCCTCCAAAGTATCTTATTGGAAGATTTTTTTTTTTTAAATACTGCAAAGAGCTCTTGAAGCTGAGCTATTAGCTGAATTCTGTTCCTAGTTCTATCCCTGACAAATTCTTGGGATTAATTTTGATAGTTTTCACATGAGAGAATGTAGTCATACTCAGCTCTTCCACATTTTAGCTAGGCATAAATATGGTTTGTAATTTATTTAAAATAATTGCTTAAAATATTATTGTTTATATTGTTATTATATTGTTTATATATCCGGATCTTCCCCCCAACCCCAAAATGGTAAGTCTTCTGTTTGGCAAAGAACATCTTTCCCCCAACCCCCTAGTCCTAGGGTCTTGAAAACAAGTCCCTGCTTGTGCTAGGCAAGTGCTCAACCACTGGGCTGTTGCCTCCGTTCCTTTTTAATTTTTTTACTTTGAGACAGGGTCTCACTAAGTTGTATAGATTGCCTCTTGCCTTGAACTCATGATCCTCCTGCCTCCAGTCCCTGAGTAGTTGGGATTTCAGGCATGTGCTGTAGTCTCCAGCTATGTATTAAGGTCTTAAATCCCAAGATCTCTTTACAACTTGCAAAGTACCTATAACTAGTCAGTGAAATTCTTTTTTTAAAGTTTTATTTTATTTTTAGTTGACAATGATAATTGTATTCCAGTTAAATTCTAGTGTTGATTCTTGTGTTTTTTCTTCTCTGTGACCTCGGTAATTAAAATATGTTGACCTTAGAAAAGGAAAAAAATCAGCTTTAATAACATGTCCATGTCCTTTATTTCTGTATTAACTGGACATATATTTGTACGTCGCCTGCTCTGTCTCAGGGCCTTTGAATGGTAAGTGCTGATGGGCCACCAGCAGAATTGGGAATGAAGCCAAGAGTAGTCGTCAGTGTTATTTTGAATATATTTGGACATACAGGGCTTAATTTATAGAGACGCTAAGCAGATTTCCCAGGTTTTGTTTCTAATAACTTGTAAAAGTAACTGTGAATCATCTACTTTGTGGTCACAACCACATCTCCTATAGCTTTCAGGCCTGTCCTCACCACCTCTACTCTGCTGTCACTGAAGACTCAGTCCCTCAGCTTCCCACTTCCTTTGTGTGCCTTCTCCACTTTCTTCTCTTCTTTGTTAGTCGCCATACCTACATCCTGACCAGGGCAGGGGAGCACTTCCGTGCCTGACAAAAAGGGAACCTGAGTACATTTGGATTTGAAGAAAGAATTCCAAAGCTGAATGACTCAAAAACTACTCCTTTAATTTAAAGTGTGTTTTGGGTAGGATGGTAGAGAGGATAAAAACTAGTGTTCATTGGTCTATGAGGCTTTGTGCTAGATTCTTCATATCCAATATATAACAGGGTGCCAAAAAATGTATACACATTTTCAGCGCTGTTATCTATATATTACTTTTCAAAGCTGAATTGAATTGTGAATGTAACCACTTTGAGCACCTCTTGTAATAGCAGAAGTCAAATGTGACTTGTATTGGTTTAGTGTTAACAATTTTAGTGTTACAATTTTAATACTTAAAATATGTACCCTTTTTTTTTTTGGTACCCTCTGTATATCAGAGGTTAAGACAATCCTAAACTAATTTAGAGCCTCAGATATCATTTGAGATCCTTTTTGTCTGTCCTTGGTCCAGTGGGAAGTGTGAAGGTCTAGGGTGCAAGGTGGAGCAGGGTAAAGAAAGTCTCATGTGATAATTAGTAATACACCTTTGGACTCCTCTGGGCTTTGCTTGTCTTTACTAAGCCACCTTTTCTTCTTAGGGAAATTGGAATTGGTATTTGTCATAAGAAATGAATATTCTCACCTACTATATGGGATTTATTATTTTTTTCTGGATAGTTTTCAGTATGGTCTTAGATACTGAAAGTATCTAAGTAATACTTTTATTTTTTGACAATTTAGATTAGGTTCTGTTTTGGTGAAATATAAAATTATGGGACTAGTAACAAAAGCATACTTATGAAATTTAATGTTTCCAATTGGTTTGATTTACATTTTGTTCTTATTGATTGCAGTTCCAGAGGGTTGAACCCACAGCCTCTTTTATGTGAGGCAAGTGCTATCCCACTGACCTGCACCCTTAACCCCCTTTTTAAATTTTTATTTTGAGAGAGGACCTTGCTAGCTTGCACAAGCTCTCTCTGGCCTCAAAATTACCTCAGCTTCCAGAGTCTCTTTTTCACTTTAAATATTACTTATTTTAATTTAATTACTACATAAGAAAATATTTGTCAGCCAGGCGCCATGGCACATGCCTGTAATCCTTGCGACTTGGGAGGCAGAGGCAGGAGGATGGCAAGTTTGAGACCAGTCACTCTGTGTAATTTAGCGAGACCCTCTCTCAAAAAGTAAAAAAAAATGGGCTGTGGGTGCAGCTCAGTGGTACAGCACTTGCAAAGCATGCAAGTGTGAGGCCCTGGGTTCAACCCCCAGTACTGCAAAAAAAAAAAAAAAAAAGGAAACTCTTTGTAGGAAAATTGTCTGAAAATTCAAAAAGCATAAAGATGAAAGTAAAAAAGTCATTTGAAACTCAACACCAACACCACTTAATATTTTGATATAGTGTATTTTAGTATCATTTTCTAAGTATATATTTGTGTGTATGCATATATGTATAAACACTTTATACTTTATTAATTTTTTCATCCTCTAAACTGATTTTATTTATTATTTGTTAGAGGGAATGGGTTAAATATGCCCCTATTCTTCCAGTCAAAATGGTAAGTCTTCTGTTTGGCAAAGAACATTTTGAAAATTACTTTACAAAAATTGTAATAAAATTTCCTATCCTTATTTGTTTAAAAATATTATTTGTTGTTGGTGGGTGCCTGTTGAGTTGAATCTGATTTATAGTGACCCTATGTATGAAGCACTACCCAACACTGTGCTATACACATGATCTTTTTTTTGTTTGAACTGAACATTGCAGTTGCTATGTTTCTTCTCACTTTGAGTCATACCATATCAGCAAAAGGAGGTCCCAGGGGTTTTACTCCATTCCCATCATTAAGGGCAACTCTACTTTAAGGAGGCAACTCTTCTCCAGTTGTTTCTTGAATGCCTTCCAGCCTAAGGGGCTCATTTTTCAGCACTATATTTGTCAGTGCTTCTCTGTTGTTCATAGAGTTTTCAATGGCTAATTGTTTCTGGAGTGGGCTGCTGGGCCCTTCTCCCTAGTCTGTCTTAGTCTGGAAGCTCAGCTGAAACCTGTCCACTGTGGGTGGCCCTGCTGGTATATGAAATACCTGTGGCCTAGCTTTCAGCATCACAGCAACATGCAAGCCCCCACAGCATGGCAAGCTGACAGACGTGTGGGAAAATACTATAGCCCATTGAATTATTCATTTCCTGATGTGGTTGCCTCTCTCATAATGTAACTGACGTTAATTGTACAGTCTCCTCCTCGTTTTCTTTCTTGTCTCTTTTTCCCTTTCATCTTTATTCTGTTTTAGAGATGCTCTCAAGAGGTCTGGTATGCTTAACAAATGAGAACATGCTATTCTGGGTGTCACAGTCACTCTTTGAGAGTCCCTTGGGTCTCCTCTTCAAACTTTTTCAAGGCTCTGCCTCCAGATGCCATTCTTCAGAGTGAGCCTTATGTGCCTTAACCAGGATGCTCATACCTGCCCTCTGGCCTGGTCTGTGAGAAAACAGTGTATTTTATATAGACATAATTTGCAAAATTTGTGTTAGCATGGAAGTTGACAGAGTGGGGGTCATTTTACAATTGAGAAAGAAGGTTTGAGAGGTTAAGGAACTTGCCATAGTCACACATCTTTATTGAACACTTTATATTTAAAAATGGTTTAGTATGACTCAAACCAAGTCAAGAATTCAGATTTGAAGCTAAGGAATTTTTTTTTTTAATGTGGAAAGTATTAATAATAAGTTCAGCCTAAGTGGTTTCAGATTACTCTAAAAAGTAATGATTTTAATATGCATTTGTGTGTATAAGTAGGAATAAGGTACAGGTGAAGAAAAAGTAACTTAAATTAAGTTTGGGAGCTAAATATTGGTATTTTTTTTTCCTGTTTTGTTGTGTTGGAGGATAAGGCAAGAGAGACTAATGGAGAAAAACATGCTGTATGTGCAGGAAAAAAGATTGCTTGTTGAGGGTAGCAGCTTGCTCATTATTATGAACAAAAGGGAAAGTGAGTACTTAATCCTTCCCAGCAGGAAAAGGCTGTGGATTATTTAAGGGCAGCCAAGCCAGTGGTGGAGTGGAGTTCTTTTTCTCTCTTGCCCATCTCCATAGAGAGGGAATAGGGTGTCTGGAGATAGTGCAGATGAGGAAGATCCACGATCAGACAATGCCCTTTCCTATTTCTGGAGTTCTAGAAACATGAAAGGTGGTACAAGACTCTTAGAAAATTCTGAAAATTGCAACATTATTGGTTTATAAGGCTATCTTGAAAGTCAGAGCATCTTGCTTGACAAATGAGTTTTTTTTTTTTTTTTTTTTAAGCTGTGAAGTCTACTTGGAAAGTATAACTTGAATTGTCACTATTTTTCATTCAAACCATTTGAAAATGAAACTAGCCTTTAACATTTGATTTTTAACGTCAGGGAAGCTACGTGAAGATGAGAAAAAGAACCAGCAACCACAAATTAGGACAATGTCCCACAGAACAGTACAAGAGAGATAAGCCAGGGCAATAGTGACTTAGCTAGGGAGGATCTGTGATGGGTAGAAATTAGAAGTTGAGTCAACAACTGTAGTTAAAAGTTCTGTGAAAGAGGTCCTTCTACAGTACGTTTTCCAGGCCAGGCAACACAGGCCTGTAATCCCAGAGTTTTAGGAGGCAGAGGCAGGAGGCTTGAGAGCTTGAGGCCAGAGGCAGCTTTTGTAACTTAGTGAGATCCTGAGTCAAAATAAAAAAATAAAAAATGGGCTAGTGGTCCAGCCTAGTGGTAGAGCACTTGTAAAATATATGTGAGGTGGCCCTGGGTTTAAACCCTGATTATCACCCAGCCACAGCCCCCAAAATCCAAAAAACAAACAGGCAAACAAAAAGAATGTTTTCCCAGTTAATAAGACAAAATATAGACGAGGACAGATGAAGATGCTTTTACTGACTGCATGGAATTTAAACATCCAGTATGTTCTGGGGTATGGAGTTAAAAACGAGCAGCTCTGACTTGTAGTCAACACAAGAGTATTTGTTAATAAATTATTGATAAAACTAGAGTCTGTATTCTACTTTTATAACTTGGAAAAAGCCAGAAATAATTACTGGGTTACTAAGGAACCAACTACAATAAATTAAAATATACATTTATTGAGTGCCTAAATGTGTTAACTGGCAAGGACAATATGACCTCCTTCAGTTTCTAATCCTTTTTACCATGCAAATAAAATTAAGTCAACAATGAGTTATTGGTTTATTTTCCTAATTAGTATAAAAATTCCATCAAAATATATGAAAAACAAATTGCTAACAGAATCTTCCGGTTAGGCCAATGAACCTGTCAGGGTTCCTATGTCCATTTTATATAGCACTCAGGTGAGGTGGGTTTTAAGATTGGTTTTAAGAATGATCTGGAAATGTCATAGAACCTCCCAACACCTTGAGATTCCTGTGTTGCTATGTCATTGATGTTTGTGATTTGAGACAATGGGTGCTGCTGGTGTAAAACCTCAAGGTCCATGTTCCACTCTCAGAAAAATAGCCAGCAGAGATGGAGTGCTGCCATCTTTGTATTCTTTTTTCCTAAAGCTTATAGCTTTAAATCACTTACCTTCTTCCTTCCCCTCTCCTGATTAATCACATTTTTTCCTTCTCTATGTAATATTATTCAGTTCTTATTTCTATCTAGATTCCTGGAGTTAAAGTCTCACATTTCCTCTTCATTCTCAACCCTTACTCTCTCTTTCCATTGGATTTATTTCAGCTTGGGTTCTTGCTACAAGAGCTTGCTGTGTTTACATTTATTTGTATACCTTTGTATGTTTAAGTACATTATGACTTTCCATTTTCAATATCACAAAACTATAATATAGGGCAGGTCTGTATCAATTAGTTTTCTTTGTAAAAGTCTTTACATATAGAATCACCTAAAAATATCTACTCATTTGAATATACTTGAAATTCTGGTCTTGCTTTTGTCTACTTGAGTAAGTCAATCAGGCAGCCAGTCTTAAGCATCTACTTTGTCCTATAACTATCCCAGCTGCATACAAATTTGAAATGTAAGGCCCAACATTTCTAATCTTAAGGAATTAAAGTGTGCTTCAGAGGATAGCACTGTAATTAGTAAACAATTAGATGGCATTTATGTATTCAATTGTGTGATACTATTACATGTTTGTTCCTTCAGCAACTGTTTATTGAGTTTTAATGTAGGCCAGACGTTCTTCTACATGTTAGGGATATAGCCTTTAACAAAATACAAATTTCTTTCCCTGTGGAGCTTGAATTCTATTGGAAGAGGGAGGCCTGAAGCAAACAAATAAATATATAATATACACATATGCAGATAATGATAAGTGCTTTAAGGAAAAAGAAGGTAGGGTAAGAGGACAGAGGTAATGGAGGACAGGTAGAGGCTTTTTTCATGAAGGTCTGGTATGCCTTGATGATAGGACAATATTAAAGCAGAGACCTGAATTACATTCGGAGTGAACCATCTATAAATATCTAGGGAAGGAGCTAAGTAGCAGAACAAAAAGCAAAGACATTGTAGTTAAGCTCCCTGCATATTTAAGGAGTAGCAAGGAGGCCAGTGTAGCAGAGGTGGGAAAGTGGTAGGTGATGGAGCTGCAGAAGTAGGTGAGGCAAAGAATGGTACCGGAAGGCCCATATTATAGGTTCTAGACTATCAGTCTGGGGTTCAGATTTTAAATCAAGTCTGGAGTGGTATTTAAACCCATAGGATGGGAAGAAATAATTTTAAATAAAAAAGGCCTAGGACAAAGCCCTGAGGTCATTCCCAACATTCAAAAGCAGATTAGGAGGTGCATCCAGAGAGGGAGGAGGTACCCCAAAGAAGGTAGTGTCCAGGAAGGAAGGGACTCAGTGTTCTTGAAGACTGTCACCTACTGTGTCAAATTTTGGTGCCTAGGAAATGCCATTGGGTTTGGCAATGTGGAAGCCATCAATGATCTTGACAAAAGAGATGTCAGTGGAAGGATAGACTCAAAAGACTGGTGAAAATTAAGAGAAATGGAAGGTAGGCGGTGAGGATAGTGAAGTCAGAAAGTAAATACACTTTCAGGGTGTTTGCTGTAAAGGGAGAAGAGAAGTGGAGCAGTAACTCCAGAACAAGGGAATGTGGCATAGCAGACCATTTGGACTTTGAGTTATAAAACCGGAGCTTTTGCATTGACTTGTCCAGAGTCAGTGACTCTTGAGAACCACTTTGTCTTTCAGAGCCTTGGCATCTCTAGCAGAAATAGGAATAATAAAACCTATGTTCTAAGGGTGATTATGGGGGGGGGGAGTGTAGTAAGATTTGTCATTGTTAAAGTACAGCATAAGGGCTAAGATTGTAGCTCAGTGGTAGGGTGTTAGCCTTACATGCACAAGACTCTGGGTTTGATTCACAGCACTGTAATAATACCACCACCACCAGCAACTGCTTTCAGTAAAGTGAAACATAAATGCAAAAGTCATATCATCATTAGTATACAACGGAAATCCTAAAAGAAAGACAGAACCATTTGGGGGACACTGAGTCCCAAAGTAGGTAGATGTGAATGACTGGGTAGAGGGAAGCATTTATTAAAGGCACAGGGAAAGAAAAGGCCATGGAATGTGAGGAGGGAATAAGGAAAAACGCAGGGGTGAAGCTGAAGATAATGGTTGGGGGAAGAGAAAATGAAAGTTGTAAAAGCCATTCAGAGTAGTCTTTGAGTTGATGGGGCAGGCAGGAGTGGGGCTTCATTAGTCCTCCAACAGGATAGTTGAAAGAGAAGCCTTTTTGGATTTCTAGTTGATGTGTTGCTGGGAATTTGAGCAAATTCTGCCTCTGTCTACAGAAGAGCTTCCATGTTGTGAAGTAACTTGGGATATGTTAGTTTTGTAGGAGAAGCAGGAGAAACCAAATAGAAGGAATACACGGGAAATAAGGAACATAGGGAGCCACAGGAGCCAGCTGGAAAGGTAGTTCCACATGCTAAGTGTGATGGGATGAGAATTGAACCTTAGGAAGTTTACATGCCATTAAAGGCAATGTTAATACCAGGGAGAAGGAAAGTGCAAAGCTAAGGAGTGCTTAAGGGGAAACACTCATGTAGTGAGTCCTAGTTCATCCGTCAACACATTTATTGAGTACCTACTGTGTGCCCTTGTCATTCTTTTCAGCACCCTCTGGAAAGTCTTCCAACCTCTATTCTAACCATGGACTATAACATGCTTAATGGCAGGAAATATGTGGGAGGAAGCCAAGTTGTGACAGAGCTAGGCTTACATTTCTTTTTCTTTTTGTTTTGCAAGGGATTTTTCATATTCTTTGTGCCTATCATGCAGTTTGCTAAATGAATTAATACTATTTATTAAATGAACTAGCAGTATTAATTTAAAAAAGTGATTGGTAAGACAAATTAATTTGTCTTAAAAATGTTCCCAGGACATCTGTGCCTGGAATGTGTTACTAGATCTAGCTTGTCCAACTGCTGAAGCATAGTGTCAATCCAAGAGCCTGAGCCATTCATGTTGGTGCCACTATTCACAATAGAGCTTATTTTTTCCCCCCAATACCGGGGTTTGAACTCAGGGCCTCATGCATGGTAGCCAAGCACTTTACCACTGAGCGAACCCCAACCCCTTTTTATATTTTTAATATTTGAGATAGGGTCTTGCTAAGATATGCAGGCTGCCTCTGGCCTCCAACCTTGAATCCTTCTGCCTCAGCCTCCTGAGTTGCTGAGATTACAGGCATGAGCCACAGTGTCTGTCTCACAATAGAATGTTTTTAAGACAGTATGGTATACTTGTAATTGATGTCATTAAAATATTGGACTTGGGTTTGGATTTTAAAGCAGATGATCAGTGGTTAAGACCAACCTCCAAACCATGTCTAGCAATGGTTTGGAGGCTGAAACCAAAACGTGTACAAAAGTAAACATTTTCCTTTCACAGCAAATAATTTGAACTCGAATGAAACTTAAGCAAATGGGCATCAACTACAAGTTCATTTTGACATAGATATCTGGAAACCATCATCAGTTACTATACTTTTTGGGAGCTATTGTATAGTATTGTCTGTCTGTGCTCATGTAAGCGAAGGACCGAGTTGTTTGTGTAACCTCAGACTTGTGCCTCCCAGCTAGAGTTGGAGGCAATAGTTGTCACCATCTGGATCTGCATGAAGAGTGCATACATTGGCACGGCCGCATCACAGAGCAGCCACCAGTGTCTGGAACTGAAATAGGAGCACACCACAGCCAGTTTCTCTTTCCATTTACTATTGATAAGTGACTCCTCAAGAGAAGGAATCTTTACCAAATGGCACAGTTCCTGGGTTGCTTTGTTCTTTCTGGTCCTGTAAGTGTGTAAAGTAAAATACATACTGATGCTTTCCAATGGAAATAAAATGCATATCATTATTTTTCAGTAGAAATAAAGTCTTTCCACACAAAAGCAAGAGGAAACATTTGTACACGGAAGTATTTCTATCATCCTTAGGCATATTAAAAAGTTAATGAATTGATTAAGACATAAAATATTAAAGTAATTCAATAAGGTAGACTATATCCTAAATAGGATGCTATTAAGTGTCTGTAACAATGGGCTTAAACATAAATAAGATCGTGTGCCTGGCACAGAATTAAGAAGTGTTTCGATCTGCTGTACATAGAGTCACTATGAGTTGGACTCAAAATGGCACCTAACAACAACAACAACATAATTCCAAAAATGTATCTATTTCCTTTCCAGCTGGGGAGAAAAGTTCTTTCCAATGTTAATTTTTATTTTCCTGTATTTTGTATATGTTGCATTTTTTTCTTTCATCTTACAAGTAGAATTACAACTGATGGCTTTTTCTCAGCATAAGCACAGTAGTAAATCACAGACATCTACACAATGATGTACAAATTTATTTAAAAAGCTTAAAAAAATTTATTCTTTCCCCTCTTATTGTTGTTTCTTTTTCCTCTCAATTTACTTTTTTCCTGGAAAGAATAGATTATCTCAGCTTGTTTTTTGTTCCTCTCAAGCTGGATAATACTTGAGACTGTACAGTGGACTGTTTGCATCCAGATCTTCATTTTATCCTGGAAATACACAAGTTAAATGGTAATATTTCCATCTTTATTAACTCATGGGATAAGAGTAACTAGATAATGGGTTACACTCATTTGTGGCATGTAGAAAAATGTTCACAATAACAGAGAGAGTTTGGTTCCTAAATCATCATTTATAGGTTCTCTCTGTAACATAGACTTTGTCTTTTTACTCTAATGAATCTGTTAGGAAGTTGTTAACAGTAAAGTTCTAAAATGAATAAGTGATCTGTTAAACGATTGCTAAACCCAAGAAGTACCCTAAATAGAAACATGATCTCCAGCCCCTGCCACCTTTAGTGGACTGGGATGATGACTTGAGAATAATGAAGGATGAAATACAAATCCTTCATTTCATTTTGAAGTATGTCAGCATTCTAACATCTCATCTAAAGTGGCCCTTGGGTGGCATGAACTGCCTGAAACCAGATTATGGTGTCCTTTGCTTTCTACAGAGCTGGAAAAACAAGCTTACACCAGTGTCACAGCATTATCCAATGCTTACTTTCTTTGAGGAAGTGGAGGAATTTCCTTCTTCAGACTCTTTATATGATTGAACTTGTTTATATGATACAGTTTGTTCATTCACCTTTCTCATTTAGCCCTATTGAGTATCCCCACATCATCAGTTACACCAGAAATTGTCATTTTGATAGCCATAGGCACCCAACTGTGCTTTAGTCAGATTGATGCTTTTTTAAGTTGTTGGACAAAGCCTAAACCGGGGTGAATCATTGCACAGTGGGATTGTGGCAGCCTCTTAAATAACTGGAACATTCATCTATAACACAATACCTTCACTGCATTCAGAACAAGGAAATTCTAAAGGGAATGATGCTGATTCTTGAGTACATAAGATTTGCTGTCCTTTGTGCCCTATAAGATATGTGTTTATAAGCTGGAGAATTCTTTAGAATTTAAATGTGACTCTTTTGTCTTCACTGTAGTTCCTTATAATTCACCCAGTGGCTCTGAAGAGCGCAACATGCTTCTGAAATAAGGTTAGCTGTGTTGTGACATATTTATAAGTCTTGGTCAAGCTATTTCTTGTGGGCAATTCATATATTCTCTGAAAACTCAAAGGTCCTATTATGATCTCAGGTTCTGTCAGAGATGTTGCTCATCAGAATCTTCTAAGGGCAGTATAATGACAATATGATAACTTTTACTTGGTTCTCTTGAAACACTGGCCTTTCATGGCTAATTATATTTCAGGAGTATTAGCCAACAGATAAATAAATACTATTGGTCACAAGAAATCTATTCTCAGAGGAGTACCATACTTTCCTGGTGTAATAAATATCACAATACTTAATTGATCTGAGCTAGTATAAACTCTTCAGGTTATAAAAAAGCAGCCTGGTTTATTTGATATGGTCAGATATTTTTGGCTTAGAAATTTACCTGTTAGGAACTTAGGAAAATCACTTCATAGCTTTAATCTTGAGATGTTAAGAATACCAATAATAATACCTAATACTATACAGTATTTACAATAACCCTATAAGGTAGGTACTGATGTGATCTCAATTTAAACATGAAGGAAAAGGGGCCTGGAAAAGTTAACTAACCTGTCCAACTCCTCCACCCCAGGGAATAGCAGAGGCAGGGTTGGAATCCAGTGTAGTCATCCAAGCCTAAGCTCTTGCCAGGCTGGGACACAGCTCTGGCTGGCTGTGCAGTGATCTTTCAGGTCCCCAGGAAAAGCAGACTGCCTGGCTCTGGCATCTCTTCACAGGTGGCCTTGGTGACCCTTCAAGTATTATAGTGCTTTGTAGTTTTTAGTAGGTGTCTAATAGGAATAGAAAGTTTCTCTCTTTCCCTCTTTATCTCAAAGAAAGATAAATCCCATTTCCACCAAACAGATTTTGGTTAGGAATGCTTTATTTCTTAACCAATATAATTTGAACACCTGAGAGGCTCATCATAGGATCTTAGAATCACAACAAAGGCCACTTGGGTTCAGTTTATTTATTTGACAGATAAAGGAAACTTACACACAGTGCCTGCAATGTCTGATTGTTCATTTGGTCAGATTTACTACTCTAAAATGTCTCTTTCTTTATTGCTCTTTTGAGCTAATACCTTATTTCTGTTTTTTCTAACCACTGAACTTCTAGAAAAAGTCAGACTTGTCGCCTCCACTTCCTCATTGCCCACTCACTCCTCGTCTCCTGCAGTCTGGCTTCCACTCCCTCAGCTTGACTGCTGCCCTGAAGGTCGCTAGCAGTGGCCCACGCTTCCCCCCTCCCCATTGCAGGCTTTCTCCCAGGCCTCTTCCTCCTTGTCGCTTCTGCAGCCTGCCCCTCTGTTTCCACTCCTGCCTTCTGCTCTTTCATGTTCTCATTTCCCCCTGCCTGTCTGACTTCTCTCCTTTCTCTTTTGCTTTATCTTTTAGACTTCCACTTACCTCTTACAAGCCAACATTACCAAAACTTCGGAACCCTGTTCTCCTCTCTCCCTGTGTCCTTGCTTGTTCACTGAAGGCTCTGCCATATGAACAGTCACCTTGATTTTATGAACAACTCCCCAAGTTTTATCTTTCATCCTTACCATCTTCAATTTCCCCATCTCTCTCATCCCTAAAACTAATGCCACAAAATCCTCTTGATCTTTAAATAATATATCTCCATAAAAACTATCACTTCCTTACCTTACTATAGGGAATTGTAGTGATAAACCAGGATTACTAATGATTCCTATAGCTACCAGTCTGTTTGCCCTTGAAGATCTCTTTACACAGTGCTGCAGTTGAGTCTTTCCGAGGCTCAGCTTTGATTATGTCTCTCTGAGGGGTTCATGTTGGGAAATCTTCATTGGTGCCCTGGAGACATGTTACCCAAACAGTTATAGAGTTCTTAATCTGTTTCCTTAAGGTCAGAATAACTTAACCCCATTTTATCTTTACAACTTCAGTCACTTTCCTACACATGTTCTGGTCCAGTGGTTCTTAAATGTATTAGTGCCAACATCTTTTTATACCAAAGATTCAGTAATCTCTCTTTACTATACTGAAGTGAAATCCATAGGATTGCACTAGCTCTCCATACAATTTTCAGAAGATTAGTATGATATCATGACTGTAGTATAAAAGAAAAACACAGGAACTTCATTTAAAACAAAATTGTATTTACTCATTTTAATACCTAAATACTTGGAGAAGGATACATAATGGTTAGAAAACACATAATGAACTAGCTAGCTACTTGACTGTGTAGAACTACCTTGAATGTGAGAACTGCAAATTGAGGTTGATACAGATGAATATTAGTGGCTGAAATACCAAGAGCGGTTAAAGATATTCTAAAATGCAGAATTTTATTGCTAACAAGACAAAGTATGCTATTTTCTTGGTTTCTAGATAGTTTTATTCCATTAAACTATCCCATGTGTTAAAATTATAGGGAAAAACTCCATCTTTACTTAAGTAGAGTTAGAGTCTATGCTCAGGTTATTATAACCTACCTACTTGAATGTCTGATGAATTTTCTCCAAACTTGTGAGGGATGTGGAAAACCTTCTTATTCTGTATGACTGTCCCTTGTATTGCAGTTCAGCTCACATCCTTACCCTGTGACCACTAGATTATAGTTGTGTACTCCCAACCATATGCCAATTAAAAGTACTTCCACAAACTTCCAAAACTCCCCCAGGAGTTTGAATGATCTATGCTAGCACAGTGCCTTGCATTCCTCTAGCCAGATTGTTCTTTCTGTTGCTGAACCTGCCTTGTCTTCTCCTGGTTACACATCTCTTTTGATGCTATGCCTTTTGCTTTGAATATATTTATTTCCTTTCCACCTTTTGAAACATTATTTTGTAGCTTAAATGGTGCATACTCAATTAACCTTTCCTTCAGAAGTAATGTCTGCCAGTCTATGTACTAAAGTCTTATGTACTCTGGCTGCGACAGTTTATAATTCTTAAAATATACTCGTCTGTGTTAGTCAGTTACGTATGGCTATTACCTGCCTACCATCCTTTAAGGTCCTGGTAGATACAAAATACATATTAAAAGAGGTTAAATATTCTAACTTCTTAGAGCAAGTAAATGAGTGTTATTGAATGAATGAATAATTTAAAAAGTATTTGTAGAACAAAAAGTAGGGTTGGTTCTGATCTTAGTATTTAAAACTTACTTTTGTTTTTATGATATGTATATTTTGATCTTCATATACTAAAACTTCTAAGAGTATAAATTAGTATACAAAAAGCAGACAAAAAAAATCCATGAGTCTATGGTTTGGTCTGTATGAATATTTACAAATATATATTTATTGGAATTGCTATTAAAGATAAGATCATTTTCTACGCATAGCAAGCGTTTGGAGCAAAATTAAACCAGTATTCAAGCACTGCAGAGAAAATGTGGATAAAGTGCCTTTCTTTCATTTCAATTCTGAAATGTACAGATAAAATCAACTTTGAAGTCAATCAGGATGCCAGTGCAATTTCCCTGTTTTCCCCCTTCATTCAGAAACCTCAAAACCACTGTGGGTAATTCCCTCAAGATCTCCTCCTAACACATATATTTTAAAGAGTAAGCAAGAGGTTCAAGAACTGAAAGCTTTCAACTTTCTGAGCATCCCTCTCCAATAACATGAGCTAGGAAAGCCCAGCACTCACCCCACCCACCTTTCATCTCTAACTAGAGGAGCACGAAGCATTTGTGCAGTCTTTCCTGCCATGGCTTCATTTTCTGTCATCTTAACTCCATCACTAATCCTCAGCCTCCTAACAATATCCGTATGAAAGAAATCAGACCCCCTCGACAATGAAAAACACATTTAAGCTACTGCACACAACCACTGCCACTGGAAAAGTAGATATTATTTCTTCTGTCAATCCAGCTGCAGCACTCTGACAATGTATAGTTTACTACGTGGCTGTGTTTTCCTGTATTAAAGAATTCAACCATAGGTGCTTAGCAGTAAAGGTATTGTTAGCATTGATGATGATGAGAAACATAACAGCTCTTTGTTTATACTGTTCTTCTGATTTAGGAAGTTACATGGTCTTTGACTATAGAGACCATGTAAAGTGATCCAAGAATATGATATGGTCAAATGACATGATTAATTTTCATTACTTTCTTTCCATCTCTTGCTTCAGATGCATTTGAGCTTTGCCCAGACCCCAGCTTGATAGTAAAAAGCACAGACTCTGGATGATTTTCTCAATTAAAAACCAATTCTTCTTGTAGCTTGAGGCAGCATTGAGTGCAAAGATGTGCCCTGTCTTCCAGGTTTTACATAAGGCCAGGAAATTTGGAAATACCTGCCTGAGATTACAAAGACGTATATGTAAATGTTGCATAAGTGATACAGACAAGAGTACCATAGATTTTGGGGTTTACAATACTTTTGGCCCGATACTGGGTCTCAGATTTTCTTTTAATCAGATTGTCCTTTTGATGGAATGTGAAACACTTATCTGGGTCTCTGTGCACTTTTCCCGTGGCCCAGAAACTGCCTTCTGTAGCACCAAGGTTGGGCATTAAAATGTCTTACTTCTAGGCTTGTTTCCTTTTGCAATAAAGATCAGTGTTCCTTATCTAAAATGCTTGGGAACAGAAATGTTTCAGACTTCAGAGTTTTGAAATGCTGAGACAGATTTGACCACTTGAACATTCCTGTTCCAAAAATCCAAAATCCAGAATGCCCCCAAATCTGAAACTTTGTGAGTGTCCTGTGGGCTCTTCATTGAGGCATTTCAGATTTCAGATTTTCAGGTTAGGGCTGCCCAGCCTGTGCACTTCTTTGAAGATGCCCCAAACTCTGTGACTCTTACATGTGTTAGCTCAAGAACTTGCCGTGCTTTTGGGAGGGCAAGAAGGTTCCCTGGATGTTAAGCAGATTCATAGTTACCCACTCCTTCCGCCCCCCTGTTCTAGGGAAATTTTTTGTAAGGTTTGTGGATTCAAGTCCCCAAATCTGAGGTTTAATAAAAGTTTACAGAATGATGATATTCTGGTAATCATGTTGATAGTTTTTTTGCCGGTTAGAGCCAAGAATGAAAGAATAACCCAAGAGGCATCTGAACATGGGGGTGGGGGCACTTGGGGATGGGGAATAGGGGTGGGAGATTACTACTACATTTATTCCCATCTTTTTTAGCAAAAGTGCCTCAACTTTTAAATTTGATAGAGTGAATCCTATTCATTGTCTTCACCAATTTTTTTTTTTTACCTCAAAAATCAGGCCCAGAACAAAGGGGCTCCTAGTTGTAAAGAATATGTATAGCTTACTTACAAAGTGATAGTGTTTGGGTGACATTTATGAATATGAATCAGGGAATTGTTCTATTTTAAATTCCTGAAAAGTAGAGTATTTTGTGCATTATTTTCCTTTTTTTGTTTTTCCTGTGTAGGACTCAGGCAAGTACTCACTCCCCTCAGCCTCAGTATTTTTAAAGCTATTTATTTGGTGCTAGGGATTAAGCCCAGGGCCTTATACATGCTCAGCAAGTGTCCTACCACCAAGCTACACTCCCCATCTTTAGAGCTATTTAAATTAATTAGAATAGTTAAGAAGATGATGTTCTATTATTTCATTAAAATTAGAAGGTAGAAAAAAAAACATTGGTGAGTAGGGCCATGGTGCATGCCTGTAATCCGCACAATTTGGGAGGCTGAGGCAAGAGGATCATAAGTCCTAGGCTAGAGCCAGCCTGTGCAATTTAGCAAGACTCTGTCTCAAAGAATAAAAAAAGGGAAAGGTAGTATACCTCGTAGTAGAGCACTTGCCTAGCATGTGAGATGCCCTAGATTCAATGCCTCAGTACTGAAAAAAATAAAAATTACAAGGGATGGGAAGATAGGACTTCATTATTCATGGTGAATTCACCAGGCTGACCTTCCTTTTCTCTGCTGAGCTGATTCTTCACTTTGAAGAGCACTCAGGAAAAGCTAGTTTTCCTTCTTTAACAGAGCTCTGCTCTTGTTTCATTGTTTTTGCTAGTGTCCTATTGAAGTTAAACTTTCTTATTACTAGTGTCTTAAGAAATCTAATAAATGAAGGTAAGTAGAATTTTTTTAAAAAAAGAATATTCAACCAAAATTTGCTTAGCAAAATAGTTCTCATGCACGGCTGGGCCATTTGCAGTGGTTTGTGTTTTTAGGAAACTTTAAGATTTTCAGTCTGTTTTTTCATTTTCTTTTTTTCTTTTTTAAATTTAAACGTCTCCTGGATTGTTAAAAACAAACAAGCCTTGGTGTTGGCTGTGCAAAAACTAGGTGTAAAGGAATTGCTGGAAATGAAAGCGAACAGAGGGGCTTCTCTGTTCAATCAGTAAGTAGATATTAGAGATAGCAAAAGTAAGAAACAAATTTAAATCTGAGTGTCAGCAACAAAGGCAAAGATCCAAGGCAAGTGTGTGATGTTGGAATTTCCTTCCCTTCTTCCCCCTAAAGAACATCTTTAGGTTTTCTCCCATTCTGCCAAGTGCTCACTCGTCAACATTTGATGTGTTCTGTGGGCCACACACAGGAGCAGGGCTGTCTGTCACAGAACCCAGATGCCCAGCTGTGCAAGATATTCTTCCAGCAGCATCTGTCTGTTTCTTGGCAAGACTTTTAGGCAGTCTAAAGAAAACAGCCGTGGAGCAGCCTTTGGGCCTGCCTTGTGGTTAGTACTGTCCTGGCTTGTATCTGGTTCTTGCTCTGACCTTGTGAGCCTGGACACTATTTTGCTTGCAATCTTTGTCTCCGTCTCTCTTTTTCAAAGAATATTTGTGAATTTGGTTCAATTTAGCAAAACTCCTATGAACATCTACAGACACTTTACTTTGTGGGGGAGATTCTGTTGATTCAAAGACAAGTGGGTAGGTGTTGGAAAGCAGAGATCTTATAAGAAAAGAGAATCTTTCTGCAATGTGCCAAGTATGTTGGCAAAATAAAAAAATGTTTTCAGTGGTTCATTTTAAGCTCAATGATATTTAATAGTCTGAAAGGGAGAACGAGTGCGTTTCATAGCCAACTACTGTAATAAAATTCAGAGTCAGGGGCAACCTGGCATGAGTTAGCATATTCTGTTTTAACGGAATGTTCTTAGGCTTAAGGGGTGGTCTTTGAAAGCACCATTTAACAGTTGTATTCCTTGGTTTAAGCCTTTATTTTTACAGCATTTGTGTTGTTCAGCCTTTGTGCAGAAGAGATTTTATTTTCCTATTCTTTTGATTATTTTAAGGTTAGCAGTTGAATGTTGCTAGAATTTACACAAGGGAGTGGTTCCCCATTCCCCCCAGCTCCACCCTCCAGCAGTCCTCCCACCTGCCAATTGTGTCTGAAGTAATTTCCCAGCAGTATAGTTGACTTTGGGAGATGCAGTATTTCTGGTTCTTGGGGTGTGTGTGTGTGTGTGTGTGTGTGTGTGTGTGTTTGCCTTCATATCTGACTAATAGTTCATTGTTACTTAACTTGGAGGTCCTGTTCATCTCTTTCCTTGTCCTTGACCCATTCAGAGAATTAATATGTGGTAGTCAAAGATGGGTGTTGGTGGTGCCTTATGCATGAGGACAGGTGCTAATCTTTAAGGAAATTTACCTTGCATTCCACCCATTAAGGGTATGGTACATAGAAATGGTTTAATGTTTCTTTGGAGGTGTCAGCTGGCATGTGTGGACCACACAGAATAGGTTTCACTGAACATTATAGAGTGAAATTGTCTGCATAATTATTTTCCTTGGATTGTGAATTAGCAGCCCTCTTTGGGTTCAGGAAATAAACCTCTGTTAAAACCATATGGCACTATTCTCAGAAGAGGTGTTATTACAGGACCACTTCCCTCTGAAATTTTGAGTCAGGAGTTCTTGAAAGATGTCCCATATGCATGAGAATGAATGTCAAGTTTTCATCCTGGGTGCAGTGACTGCTTTCAGTTGTGAAAGGCACATCTTCCTTTGCCTTTTTCACAAATGCCATCATGGTCACCAAGTATAAGGTCCTTGGAGAGAAGCAGACTAAGCTGCAGGAGTACTACCTCTTCAGGTACAAAGGTTTGAATCATTATCCGGGCCAAGGGATTTTGTTCTTAAAAGAAAAGAAAAATTTCCCTTAATCCAGTGAAATGCAATTTGTCAACACCAAAAACACAGTTTAAGGTCAGGATAAGAGCATTCCGTCTGTCTAAACCCTTAGTACAGATTCGCTTGCCTTTGCTATTTTTTTCCTTTGTCCGGCATCAGTGGCTATGAGATTTTCTTCTGAGCCAGTTATTTGCCACAGTGACAGTGTGCCCCAGAGATGGCTCTATTAGAATGAAAGTAAGTAAGAGTGCCGTGTGTGTAAGGGCTAGGGAATATCTGGGGATGAATGAAGTTGGCAAATATATTAAGTAATACTGATAATATTTTAAAGTTATATGTATGTATTTAAGCACACAGTACATACAATGTGTGCATTGTGATGAGCCATTATGGATTTCGTCACTTTGGGAGAGGACGGTCTTCCTGTTTAGTCTTTGCTGTTGAAGGAATATAAGCATACCCCACTGATATTTGTTCATGTCCTTAATAAGCCTGGAGTCTTATCAGAATCTATAGACCTTATTCTGGCTGTTGGTAGTGCTAGAAAGTTGAAATGCCTCCTCATGCAACTGACACCCATGGAATATTTGACAGACATTACACTCAGCTTTCCATTTCATATTTAAGAGGAAGAGGCAAGATATCCAAACACGGAATGGTTGAGAAGGCTTGCCTTAGATGCTTTGGAATGAGAACTTTTTTTTACCAGGTAAAATGATTTCTAGCATTTAGACTCTTTCAGTTGCTGACTGGCCCACATTTGAGGTCAGTCATTTATGTATTCAACAAACACTTATTGTGTACCTACCATGCATACTTGAAAAAGTACTGTGGGAATTGTGAGATGACCTAGTCATCTCTGGCCCATCATGTGGCCTGGAAAGAAACTTATAGGAAACTTAAGAGACTTAGTCTCAGAGAGATAAAACATAGATACTAATAACTGTGATTGTGTGACAGAAAGTGATAGAAAATAAGACAGGACATAAGAAGCTGGCAGCTGAAGTGAGGTGGAAGTTTAGGTGCAGTTTTACTTTTGTTTGGGGGATGAAGGAACAGTTTTAGTTAAGACAAGGTATTTGTGCTGAATCTTGAAGAGCAGTAATTAGACTTTTTGGCAGAAAGTTGTGGATATTAAATTCCAGACAGATAGGTTGTGACTTTGCAGAGGACTGACACTTTTTGTCTTTTATTTTTGTGATTGTCCTTTCCCACCCCTATCTTGCTCCTGGTCCCCTATGCGGGTCTATTGATGGGAGTTATGGGATGGAGAAGGAATATCCCATGCTTCAGTGCTTTGGCTCAGGTGGTTCCTTCTAACTCAACCAACACCTGCATTTTTCTCAGTCTGGGGCCTACTTAACATTCAGTACTAAGCTAAAATGCTACGTTCTCTAAGACTAACCATTCTGCCATTTTTCAGGTCTGTAATTTACCAATCTCAGTTGTAATTGTTGAGCTGCACCAGTGCCAATATGATAATATCTCGCATGTTGTAGATATCCATTTGAATATAAGTTAGGTTGAATAAAAAAGATTGGGCAATTGAATTAACCCCTTTGATACATATTGAAGTTTGTTTTCAGATTAATGTTAAGGAATACAAACTTATACCGTGAACTGGTACATAAAATTATAGACCAGCCTCGGGCCTAATTTTAAATTGATAGAAAGTAAGTTCATTGAAAAATCAGCAGAGGTGACACGTTGTTTTCAAGGGACTTTCTAAATTGTTCTAGAATTTAGTAGCATCTGGAGTTCAGTTTTCCTATAGGGAAAAGGAAGATGTCCAGAAATCTTCAAGCCACTTTGGATGGCTCAGACTCTCTTTTGAAAGTCATTTTATAGGTATTTATTATATTTTTCAGCTCTATAAATAATATCACTCATACTATTTGCCATATCTCCCTCCATAACAAATGGATTCTTTTCTTCCCTCCTCATATACATTCTTCAGGGTTTAGAACTTTCCTATGGACAATAGGAACATGAATACAGACAGAGAGAGGGTGGAGAAGAGGAACTGAGTCTATTTCATTTTGTTGTCATGTTTTTCTTAAGCCTATTGGACTGGCAGATGGTAGGATAAGAAGTGGTCCGCTAAACTGCCCCATGAAATTCAGGGAGTCTTTGGAGAGGAACCTTACACAGAAAATATGCTGGGGAGGATGGTTAATTTTAGAGATTTTTGCTGTCACTTCAAGTTTTCTTGTACTCTCCCTCATCTTTGATACTGACTCTGTTACTGGCATTCCCAACATAATAGTTAGATCAGAACAATGTTGCGTGCCTTGTGACCTGTGCAAGTGTTATATCAGACCTGTGTAAGTGGTAAGGCATAGTCTGACTTGTGACTTAGCCCAGAAAAGACTATTTGCCAGGGAGATGGGAGGGTTTTTAGGCTGGGTACTTCTCCCAGTCCTTTAAAACAACATGACTGGGGATGATCACAGAAGAAACTGCATACTTATTATCTCCATTAGAGACATTCTTATAAAAAGATGCCCAGGAAGCAACTAGAAATATGAGCCTGAATTCAGGAGAGTTGGAAATGCATTTTTGGTAGTCATGGGAACTTGAAGCCATTGGTGTCAATGATGTCACTTAGGGAATGCGTGTGGAGTGAATGGAGGAGAGAATTCCTTTTAACCATTGTGGCCAAATTAACTTTGTATCCTTGGCCCTGGAATAAAAGGTTCTCTTGCCAAGCTTCTTTGGGCCCTTAAAGCAGAAGAGCAGACTCAGAGCTGTTTCAGAGCTGCTTCGTGGTGCGTTTCCTCGGTGCGTTTCCTCTAGATGGGCTGCTGTCTGCTCCTTGCTCTTCACGACACCACTGGCTTATCCTCCTGCTCCTCCTTCGCAGATCTGTTCACTGGCTCCTCTTTCTTGCCTAACCCCCTAAAAGTCTCTGCTTCTCAGGGTCAGTACTTTCCTTCCACCCCTTCCCCCAGTGTCCTCATTCACACCATTGATGTCATGTTCCTGTGGCTCCTGAAAATGCATTTTCAGCCTCTTCTGAATCTCAGGCACATATTTCTCATTGCCTCCAGGGCAGCTCCACCTGCATATATGTTCAGTGGGTATTTCAGACTCACGTGTAGCATGGCATTTAAGCTTCCCAACTTCCACTTCAACCAAACCTCTCTGCCAAAACATGCACTGCCTTCAGTTCACACAGTGGCTTTACTTCTTTCTTCTAATTATCCTGGCATACCATGTGTATACTTCTGATCTAACTCTGAGATGCATTCCCTTGGATCTGCTAGTGCTGCATTAGCTTTGTTCCCTCTCTCAAATAGTTTTCTCCTGGTATAATACAAAATTTATTTCCTGGCTGGTTTTATGCCACTAGCTGCCGTCCCTTCTCAATCAATTTTCCCCTGTAAGTGATCTACCTAAACTATAAGCGCATCCTTGCTTTAAATACCTGAGTGGCTCCCTATTATTTACAGGATGAAGTTCAGACATTGTAGCATGGTGACAAGGCTTTTTAGCACCTGATCTGTCCAGCTGCTTTCCACCCACACCACTGTGGCCGAGCAGTAGATATGCCAAATTGCTTCACTCTGTACCTTCTTATCTCTGTGCCTTTGCACCTGCTGTTCCTGCTCGTTGGAATGTCTTCTGTATTTGCTTGATTGAATACTACTCACTCTTTACGTCTACTCAGACACCATCTTTGGGAATCCTTCCTGACTGCTCTTGGAAGTTAAGCATTTATTTTTTGCTTCCCCCAGGGTTGCCTATTCATACCTTGATTGTTCTGTTTATGATGCTGCTGTATTTATTTGTTTTTATGATACATCCCCCAGCATATGTTGAGCCCTCTAGTTTAACATAGTTTATGGTACATAGGGGCTGGGATTTAGCTCAGTTGGTAGAGCGCTGTGCTGCAGTCTCTGATGTCCCGAGTTCAATTCCCAGCACCACAGAAATGGGAGAAGGGCCTGGCAATCCACTCCCAAGGCAATCCCGAAACAGTCAGCCATTGAAAACCCTATGAGGGTCACTATGAGTCGGATACCGACTCGATGGCACCTAACAACAACAACAACATAGTACATAGTAATCGCTTTGGGAGGAGGACCTGGCAACCCACTTCAAAAAAACAATCAGCCTTTGAAACCCTATGAATAGCAGAGAAGCACTATCAATAGCATTTCGTCTGTTGTACGTAGGGTTGCTGTGAGTCAGACACTGACTCGACGGCACCTAACAACAGCAGTAGGTGCTTAGGAAATTTTAATTGATGAATGAGTATTATATCTGCATAATGGTTTTACCTGCATAGGACTTCTTCACCTCTCCTACTTTCATCTTGATGACATCTTGTGATGTAGATACCTTGATGCTCATTTGACAGATGACGCATAAATATGGTAGGATATTTGGCTACTGTCTCACAACCAACTTCATAGCAAAGTACGAATAGACTCCTAGGTTTTCCTGCTCCTTGTATAATCAGGCCCAGCTTTAGAGGATTCTTAAGTTCACCAATTTGTATATGTCCAACCCATAGTGACAGGTGAGGAATCCACAGTATGATTGATTCTTCATTGAGTCTGTTATTTTGTATGTAAGTGAAAAATCTGTACTTGAGAAGTTCATAACTTGCCATTACTGATAGAACACCTATCTCCTTTCAGTTACTTGTTCTCTTTCTTACTATATTTTGGGAAATCATCAGTTCTATAGGACAGAGTTTCACAGTTGGATCTCACATGTTATTAGTAGGATTTGTTAAGCCATTAGGCCAGTTAATTCTTGGGAAGAACTCATGCCCTGAGCAGAAAGAATATGATTTCTGAGAATATTCTCAGTACAGGGTCCATGGAAAGAATCAGATGATGATATTCTTTGATTGCCCCACTTTTCCAGATTGTGTTACCTCTTTTCCAGTGAGCTTCATAGCTTCTTGAACATATGCTATTGTGAAATAAAGCAAAGGCATCTAATTAGGCTGAAGAATGGGAACTTCATATTTTAAGGAAAAGTATGTTCAGTGGTGAAAGGGTATTTGGAGGATTTTGCAAGTAAAGTACTGTGAAGCATGTTGGGCCTTGAGGATAGCATCACTACCTAGAATGAGACACAGAACTATAGTACTCTTGCTTTCCTTTTAACTAATTCTCCCTCTCCATCCATATACATGTATGCATATAATAGAGATAATATAAGTTTATAGCCATACATACGCATATGTGGAAAATGCATACTTTATACATTTCACATGGACAAAAGAAATAATTTCACCAATCTGGCATTAACTGATTAAATAATTCATCAGGAAGCCAGCAGGTAGAAATCCACTGTATTTGCTTTTGAAATACAGGAAATTTTAATTGTAATCAGTTGCAGACTTAAAAAATTTTAACCTGTACCACTCCACTTCCTTTGTCTTGAAAATAATGCACTTCCCTAATTTGCTGTACCTTGAAAAAGGGGTAGAATTTGCTATCTTCCAACTCCATTTAACACTACTTTAGATTTCCTTTTATATAACAATAACTTGATCCTACTCAAAATACTTGGCACCTTTAGTGACAGAATGGAATGTAAGAATACTTTAGCAGATCTGAATATGAGTAAATTCCAGTAGTTTTGGAATGAAGTGGTAGAGTTTTCAGTTCCTTAATCAGAGTTCACAGAAGATAAGAATACTGGGATTAACAGCGTAGACTCCCTTCATTACACATGACTGAATAAAACAATTATCTGTCTATCAAAGCTAGTAAATTGGGCAATCGCATTAAGGAAGGGCAGATGGATAGGTGGATAAACGCTATTCCATTTGAAAAGGTGCTGATATATGAGGTAATCCTTTGAGTTTCCCTTGTAAAAACTGTTTTATTTTGGAGTTTATATCATGTTACCCTTGCAGTTTAGAGAGAAATGATTTTTTTATATTGTTGACTATATTTTTCAGCCCCTTACCCATCTGAATTTTATTAGGGGGTTATTTCAAAGATATCTCTTGTTTAATCATGTTTAAACAATCTGTTTAAGACCTGTTGTGTAGATATAAACACAATAGTCTTTTAATGCAGTAAAACAGACTTCTGAAAGACAGAGTGCATAACAGACATCCATCCATTATTGCTTAAGCTGCTGTTCCCTCCATGCCTGACCTGAGAGGGTAACCACAGAGCTCAGCTGACCGCAGTTGCTGGTTGGAGGACACTGACGTGCGCCGTATGTGCCGAGCTGCTGTCTAGCAAGCAGAGAATTGCAGAGCAGTGTACAATTGGAAAGGCCTTAGACTAGATTAAAACTAAGTACCTTAAATCTGTTTTAATGGCCGTGTTTACATCTCCTTCTTTTTCATTCCTTTAAAAAAGTAATCAGGTTTCGCAAGCATTAAGAAAACCATCTCCTCTTGCCAGCTGGACTAGGTCCAGTTTAAGCAAGAAAATTTCCTCCTCATTTTTTCCTGTCTTTTTCTTTTTTCTGCCTTTATGATCTTCACTGCCATTCAGCACAGCAAGACCAGGCTGCGGGAGCTGGCTGGCCTTTTCCTGGGTTATTACTTTTTAACATTTTCTTCCTGTTACAGAAATGAGAAAGTTGAGAAAGATGCTCTGCTGCTGTAGCGGCAAATGCCAAGAGACAAGCTCTTTGCACTTTTAATTATTTCTCTCTGCCTCTGTCTTTGTCTCTTTCCCTCTCCCCTTGTAAAACATATACACAAAATCCTAATAATGAGAGAGAAGGAGAGAGGATTGCATGCTAAGGAAATTGAGCAAGATCCAGGGATTGCAGGACAGCCTATTTGTAGGCTAATTGTCACTGTAACTGTTTGAAGAATAATGCTATCCATGTTTAGCTGGATTATTTGCAAATAAACAGTGATGCCTTTTGTTTAACAACAGAAACTACCATTTCCATTGCTGAAAACATTACCATCAGAAATAACCTTACATCTCTCAGGGAGGTCCCTATAAGTGCTAGTAACACAAAGAACTGTGGTGCATGTGAACATATAGTAAAAGAAGGCAAAGGACATGTTTTCAGAACAAAACCATTCAAATTTTACTAAGTTTGGGGAGTAAAGTATAGACACAGAGAAAGAGAGCTTTTGTTCACTTCCCAGAAAATAAAGAGAACAATAGAGATTCAGATGGCCCGGGATGGTTGTCAATGTTGAACTGTAATTAGTAGGAGAATGAGGTGCACTGTGGTAAATGGCATCAGAAAGACTGGGTATAATGTAGTAAAATTTCTGAGGTAAGCTTTTCCACTTTTTCTTAGTCTTTCCTTTCAGTATCTGTTCCTTATCTTTTTTCTTCTTTCTATCTGTGGCAGCTTGGTATATGAAAAACAGGGCTGTGTCAGGTCAGGCAGACGGCTCTCAGTATCACCACCTAGTTCCAAGACTTTAGCAGGGTGCAGTATTTTTCTGGGCATTAATTACTTTAAATAAAGAACTTGCTCCAGTGGAATCCATATTCTCTTCTAACTCTGGAAAATTCTAATTCATATAATTTTCCTTTGGACGGGAGCAGAGAGGGAATAAAGCACTCTGGAAACACCAGGCAAAGTCAAGAATAGCAAAACTAAAACAAGAAAGTATAAGAATTTGGGTATGGGAGGAGGGGCAGAGTAGGTTGGAGATGTACTGGGTGTTGGGAAGGGGCTGGGATTAAGTCAGCCTCATTCCCTGCTAGCCCCTTTTCCCTGCTTGAAGAAAAGCACTCACATCCCTTCTTGTGTATTTCTGGTATGTTTTCATCTGGTCTTTTCTTTAACTTTTAAAAATCCTTTTTCTCTTTTTAATCTTCCATGAATGACTTTTGCTTTAGAAGTCTGAAATTACCTGAGTCCCTTATTTCAAGAAAAGGGATTGTGCTCTAAGCATGTGTGGTAAAATTTATTCTCTGATGTGTTACTGACTGTGGACTGGCCTGATAGCCCTGCCCTTTCTTCTATATATTTTATGTTTTGGTTGCTGTGATTTACCACAACCTAAAAGCTAAAGGTTAGAAAGGAACTTGTATTTATATACATGACAAATTGATATTTCACAGTTCTTTCATTTGCATATTTACTGAAAGATCTTGAATTCTTTAACATTTAGAAGCCTAAATTTTGGTATGAGCAGACCTTCAACTCTCTTTTACATATCTAATTGTACTTAAAAATTAACTATGTATGAGATTGGGAGGGTGAACTTTTTGTCGCTAAACTGGTGCTTCTTATTATTAAAAGAAAGCAAATTCAGCTTTTAACATATTTTTTTTTTGAACTGGAGTTCTTAGAATATTTCTGTGGAGTCTATGGCTTAACTGTGTAATTATGTCTCTGACTAGATTATATTTTTCTTTCCATAATTATGTTCTACCCAAGAGACTGGAAAAGCTTCAGACCTCTCTTGGGTAAAATTGTTCTTCCTGTCTTCTCTCTTGATAAACTCCAAATCCTACATGCCTGACTCTGTTCAAGAGCTGAAAGGAAGCTCTTGAAGATATGTGGTAGTGATTATGACTTTTTTCCCTTTAGAAATTGGTTTATATATTAAGAGGGGCCCTTGGAAGGAAGCTCATTTTTGAAATGCCATCAGAGAAGAGTCTCCTGGAGAGAGATTTGTTATGATCTGTGGCCTCTGTCTTAAGCCACACATGGACATTGCTCTGAGAATGACTCCCCTCATGAGCTGTCTTGTGTCACACTGCAGGGCTGCTAATTTCCAGTGGCCTGGAAATTAGGGGCTAGAAGCCTTAAACGTGAACATAGTTTCTTAGTTCATTTCATTATTCTAGTCCAGAAATGGGTTTTGACCTGAACCAGACAGTAACTCTTAGGAAAAAAGATGACTCAGCAGCCTTTCCCAGCAAAGATTATAGACTCATCAATTTTACTGTGGGAAATGTTTCCCAATAGCCAGCTCCACCCCCACTCCCCGTCTTTTACTGGACAAAAGGAAAGAGAATTTTAAATTTATCCATGCTCTTCTTTATTAATTCAACAAGCATTTGTGCATGTGTTCTCTGTACCTAGGCTCTTAAGATTGTGCTAGTCATAAAATAAGACACTCATCCCCAAGGGGTTCCTAGTCATGTCTAGAAAAATCTAGGATAATAGGTTTTGAAATTTTGTAGAAAGATTTTATGTCAATTCATAGTAAGCTAATGCTTACTGAATGGCTACTGCACCTAAGCATAACCACGTGTTGGGGGCGAAAAACAGTTGTAGCTGCTTTCAGTTTACTGAGAGAGAAGCCAGAGGGATCACCAAGGCCCTTGAGATAGAAAACAGCAGAACAATGTGATGACCAAGCTGAGACCAAAGGGATTTTGCCAAATGGAGTTGATGGGAACAGGGTGGGTATTCCAACTTGAGAGGACAGCTTGGGCAAAGGCACCAGGCCTCTTTGAAGAACTTGGCTAAAACCAGTGTGAGCAGAGCATAGGCTGCGAGCAGTGGAATGGTGGCCATTGGAAATGAGAGTGACAATGCACCGTGGGACCATTTTTTCCAGTTTCTTATTGGCTGAGCTCAGGGAGTTGTATTTAATTCAACAGACAATTGAATGGATTTGAGCAGGTAAGTAATGTGAATGTTAGGATTTGGAGGCAGAGAGAACATTAAAATTATGGAAACTAACACTTCACTTTGGGTAGGTGAAGACGCTAAGTCCTAGAGTACCATTAAACACGATCCCATGGTCATATCCAGTGTTGATCAAAAAGTGCAGTGAATGTTTAAATTTTAAAAATTTATTACAGTAAAAGACACATTGTCATTAATCTCCTTCAAAATACTCTTCTTGGCTTTGAGTCACACATCCCATCATTCTTGCCATTTTCTGAAGCAGTTCTAGAAGTCCTCTTTTGTGAGTGTCTTTAGCGTCGTCTTCCATCTTGATGACACTCTGGGTCACGCATTGCTTCTGGTACAATTTCTGTCAAATAGAAATATTACAGTGTAGCCAGGCATGGTGGTACACGCCTGTAATCCCAGTGGCTCGGGAGGCAGAGGCAGGAGGATTGCAAGTTCCAGACCAGGGGCAGTCTGCGTAACTTAGCAAGACCCAGCCTCAAAATGTAAAAAAAAAATGGGCTGGGGGCGCAGCTCAGTGGTTCAGTATTTGCAAAGCATGGAAGCACGAAGTCCTGAGTTCAACACCCAGTACCAAAAAAAAAAAAAAAAAAAAAAAAAATCACAGTGTGTACTCATTCACCTTATTCGCCAGGTCTGCTGGCACCAGGTGACCTCTGGCGCTTCCCTTAAGTCGAAATGACCATGAGAGATGTATGTTTTAAATCAGTTCAGGACAGCAAGGCAGCTATGATAGCACAACTAAAGACAGCCACAAAAGAGGACCTTCTAGAACTGCCTCAGAAAATGGCAAGAATGATGGGATAAGTATATTCGAAGATGGGGGGCAGGGTGGTCGGATTTTGAAGGAGATTGATAGCAATGTGTCTTTTTCATGTAATAAAGTTTTTTTTTTTTTTTTTTTTTTAATTTAAACACTTCCTGTGTTTTTCAGTCTCACTTCGTATGATCCGTTGGTATCCTGTTACCTACATCAGGTTTCTGCTCTTCTGGTATATCAGCCATGGACCAGAGCTTAGGAATGGCTCTGGTGGGAAGGGAAAGGAAGGGTTCCTTCTTAGAGTCAGCATGGAAAGGGGCCTGAGTGGATGATATGCATGAGGCAAGAAAGTGGCAGAGATACACCAAGATGAATGTTGGGTGTGGGAGACTAGAAAATGGTGGCATAGTGGAAATGAAGAAATCAGAGGAGAAGCCAGTTGAGACTGTTGTGGGAGGAGACACAGAGGGCTTAACTAAACATTACAAGGATGTAGGTCTTGGATTTCTAGCTGTTCACATACCACCACTGCGATGTGGTCATGTAAACAGAAGAGTTTCATTTTTTCTCAATTGTATTTTATTTCCATTTTCATATATGTGTAAAAATGCAGAAAATCAAGACATTTAATCTAGAGAAAGGGTGTCTCACCTTTTGGCTTACTTGGGTCTCACTGAATAAAGAGGAATTATCTTGGGCCACCCATAAATTATATAATATCATTTGTGTGTGTATATACATAATAAGACTTCTTTTTAAGTATATTTTTATTATAAAATATAGAGAAACAAGAACAATATAAAACTCCTGGGAAATTTGACCTTGTTTTTTATAAAACCAATCAACATCTGGTTCAATATAAGTGGTCGTAATTCTTAGCGAGTTCTCTGATAAATTTTATGATGGCCATTTGACAGCATCTAGAACTGGGTTGAATTAGATTTTCAAAAGTATTACCAGCAATTGCTGTGCTTTACTTGCCAAGAGACTTAGAAAAGCTTCCAGTCACTTCAAATTCAACCCGATTATGTTTGACTGACAGGATGGTGGGCGATGGCACTAACCTGACTCATGTTACCAACTGTGACATACTTAATGCTTATTTGAAGGTAAGGATTGATACTGTGGTGCTGTCCAACTATGTTGTGAGGAAGCATTAGGTGGTGTTCCGTAAACATGTGCAGTGTTGCTTTGGAACTTCAAAACTGGACCTATACATAGGGTCCTGAAGAAAATAAATTCTAAAAAAACCCATGATGCTAAAAGATTTTGTGGGACCACACAGCTAGGTGTCCGGAGCCACATGTAACCCACAGGCTGTGGGTTGGACATGCCTTATCTAGAGCCTGAGTAGGTGTAGAGGATGTGTATCAGACCTTTGCATAGCTTTCCTAAGAACTTACCTGGGTCTGTGTAATCCTCCCCTGTTATACTGCTTTTGCTAGAAACCACTAACTGAAACATCCAAGGTACACCAAGGCTCCTTCTCAGTATCAGAATTCCAATGAGTGCTATTTGAAATTGATGCTCACTAGAGGGCAAATGATAGAAACATGAAAATAAATATCTTGTGAGACAAGGTGATGCTAAACACAAAAGCTTTAACATTATTCACTCTGCTCCCTAATTCCTCCCTACAAACACACTCCTTCTTAGGTCACTGTCAGGACAGAGAGATTAGAACTGAAGGTCCACGTTTTTTCCAGAACTGCTGTGGAATAGCAGCTCTGTTGATATGTAGCAAATTGACTCTGAAAAATGGTAATTCTGATGTAAGTCCTCTCTTCTCTTCATTTTTACTCCAAGGATCACTGTCACAGTACATGTTAATTTATTTTTTATTTTTTGCAGTACTTGGGGGTTGAACCTAGGGCCTTGCACATCCTTTGCAAGTGTTTTACTACTGGGCTGCACCCCCAGCCCATTTTAATTTTTTTATCTTGAGACGTTGTTGTTGTTAGGTGCCATCAAGTTGGTGTCCGACTCATAGCGACCCTAACTACAACAGGCGAAGCACTGTATTGTCAGTGCTTCTCTGCTATCCATAGAGTTTACAGTGGCTGGTTGTTTTTTAGGAAGTGGGTTGCTGGGTCCTTCTCCAAATCTTACAGCACCTGGTGTTCCCAGGTGGTCTCCCATCCAAGTACTATCCAGGCCTGATCCTGCTTACCTTCCAAGATCTGGCAGGATCAGATGCCACAGTGGTACGGCTGCAGGTTGTGGTATGGCTGCAGGGCTGGTGTGTTGGCTCAGTCAGTAGAGTGCTTCTTCCTTTTCCTCAAGGACCTGGTTCGACCCCCCAATAACACGAGTATGTGAGAATGGGGACAGCAGCAGGCCCCTTAAAACAAATGGCCACTGAAATCTCTAGGGATAGTAGGGCAACCACTGACACGGTGCTTGGCAGCCTCACAGAATATCTTGAGACTAGGTCTCACTAAATTACAGAGGCTGCCTCTGGCCTCAAAAACTGCTATCCTCCTGCCTCTGCTTCCCAAGCCACTGGGATTACAGATGTGTACCACTGTGCCTGGCCAAATATTCTTAGACTCTTATATCCTGTGGCTTTAGTCCTAGAATACCGGACCAGATCTCATTCTGTCACACACTTGGTGACAGCAAAATTAGCTTAGGTTTCCCCAGTCACTTCTGTCCTCCAAGGAGCAAAATGGATAGCAGAGGAGGTTCATGGGCTGCCAAATACCATCTTATAGGTCAGGAGATCTGTCTGTAAAGGGCAAAGTCATAGGTATTGCACAGCTTAAAAGAGTTAACGTGTAGACTAGAAGTATTAAGTGATTTGAAGAGTAGTGAGCCTCTGTTTAGATTAAGATCACATATATGTTTGGCATCATCTGGTTTCACAAGATTTCATTATCATGCTTCTGTCATGTGCCTTCCAGCTTGCTTTCCTCCTTCCTTGTCTGCTTATCAAAATCCTACTTGGCCTTCAAGGATAGGCATCATGGTTGCATCAGTGAGTGTTTCCTTTTTCCTCTTAGTCAAAACCATTTGCTCCCCTGTACTTCCTATAGAACTCTGTTATTGCTTTTTAACTTTCTATTATGAAAAATTTCAAACCTATGGGAAAATATTATATTTAATACAATCTTATTTATCCATCCATCACCTTACTTTTTTTTGCCATGTTTGCTTCCTCTCTTATTTTACTGAAATATTTTAAAGTAAATACCAGACATTGTGACATTTAACCCCTAAAAATGTGTCAGTCCTAAAATCTAAGGGCATTTTTTTACAAAAGCAAAAAAGCATCACTTCCTTAATATTTTAAATATTTAATATTTAATACATTTAATATTTAATAATATTTAAATTTTAAATATTTAAATATTTTAAAAATTTAAAACATTTAAAATATTAAAATATTTAAAAGTCATCCATATTCAGATTTCCTCAGTTAGTCTCCAAGTTAGGCTTTTTAGTTATTGCCTTCACCACAGTCTTTCTTCTGTTACATTTAATGGCTTACCTTTCTCCCTCACTAGACTTTGGGTTCCCCCTCCTCATAGTGCCTAGTACTCTCATGTGGTACATATCTAACACACACTAACTGGTCTGACTCTAATATAGACATGGTACTGACAGTATTGTTCCTTGTTGCAGATCATCCTTTAAACATTATTTTATTTAAAAGTTGTAAGCTGGGTTTAGTGGCACAGGCCTGTCCTCCTAGCGACTCAGGAGGAGGTGGCAGAAAGATCTCGAGTTTGAGGTCAGAAGTGGACTGTGAGACTCTGTCTTAAGATAGAAAATAAATATGGAGGTGGGGATGCAGCTGAGTGGTAGGACACTTACAAAATATGTGGAAGTTCCTGGGTTCAGCTCCCTGGTACTGTAAATCAATCAATCAATCAATCAATCAATAGTAACTTCATGATATTCAGGATATAAATTGTTGTTAGGTGCTGTCAAGTCAGGTCTGACTCATAGTGACCTTATGTATAACAGAATGAAATACTCCCAACGCTATACCCTGCACACTATCTTTTTAACGTTTAAGCCCATTATTGCAGCCACTGTGTCAATCCATCTAGTTGAGAGTGTTCAAGATAGTTAATAAAACAAATGAGTTTTTTTTTTTTTTTTTTTTTTTTTTTTTGCGATACTGGGGGTTGAACCCAGGGCCTTGCACTTGTGTGCTTTGCAAGTGCTGGACCACTGAGCTGAACCTCCAGCCCATTTTTTTAACTTGTTGTTTTGAGACAGGGACTCGACAAATTACACAGACTGCCTCTGGTCTCAAACTTGTGATCCTCCTGCCTCTGCCTCCCAAGCTGCTGGGACTATAGGCATGTGCCACAACACCCAGCTGTGAGTGTTTTTTTTTTAATTTTTATTTTTTTATGAAAAATCCTAAAACTTTATTAATATTGGTAGCAAATGTTGGTGTTTTTTGATCCAGGGCTATGAGCACAGATTTAAGCTTGGGAAAAATAGTATTTAGTCTCTTTGGAATCTTTGTGTATTAGCAATTTCAAGTTTGGTAAGTCAACAACCAAACTTGGGTTTCCTGAGATTGACCATTGGTTTCCATCCCCCAGAAGGCTCAGTTCTGGTTTTGCTTCTGCTACATCCTTCTAGTAAGGAAGCAGCAAAGGTAGAGAAGAGACTTTCTTCTCTATCAGCAGCTGGATATGTGAAAATAAAAATTCATTTCCCTTTGGTGAGAGAAGTAGACCACCTGATAAATAGGATGAGAAGCCCTCGTTGTCCTCCTCCTTAAGGGTCCATAGGACAAGGACTTCAGTCCCAGTCTTGGGCCACTTCTAAGCATGCACTGGCATATTCACCAACAACTGAGTTTAGACGATTTATTTTGCAACCGTGCATGATGCACTCCTCCCAGGCTGTTTCACAAAGAGGGAGCGGTGTGATGAGAATGACTCGATCCTCAGGGACATCCACACACTTCAGGTACTGCACCATGCTCCTCAAGTTTGCAATGTGCTCATCCAGGGGAATGTGCTATTTGGGGTTCTCATCTTTTAGTACACTGTCATTGGCACCAAAAAAAAAAAAAAAAAAAAAAGTAACTGCCACTGGGCTGTCCAAACTGGTGCCTTTTCTGATTAATCTTGGAAGAATAATTTTGGCCTATCTGGCATTGTAACCTGAAAATCCACAATTCAGAATGTCACGTTTTCTGGACGATGGAGTCCCTAAAAAGCAACACATGAGGCCAGAGCACAGGGCTACCATAGACCACCCTCTCTTGCAGTCATAGTTCCACTTGTGAGTGTTCAAAATCAAGTTAATATGCTGCTGTAAAAAGATAAGCTGCCAAACATCCTGCCCTAGTGATCAGCCAAATGACTCTTTTGTGACATTTTAGTGGGGATCAGATATTACATAATATATTCTTCATGAAGAATTCTTTGTTTTGTATTTTGTAAGCACATTTGGCATCCTTTAGAGGAACATTTTAACTGGTGTAGTGCATCATATTATGGATACAATGTATAGAGTGTGCAGTTCTGACTAGGGGATCATGCAGCTCTCCAAAGTTGTTGTTGTTGTTAGGTATGATTGAGTTGAGTCCAACTCATAGCAACCCCCTGTACAACAGAATGAGACACTCCCAGACACTGTGCCTTGCCCAGCACCATGTCCATGTCAGCTTTCAGTGGCTGTTTGCAGGATTGTTTCTGGCAGTGGGCTGCCAGGTCCTTCTCCCATCCAAAGTGATTAACCATGTTTTAATCTCCTGGCAATCCACTCCCAAGGCCATCCCGAAACAGTCTGCCATTGAAAACCCTATGAGGGTCGCTATGAGTCGGATACCGACTTGAGGGCACCCAACAACAACAACAACAATCTACTTTTATAAAAGTGAGCAAAATGGGTCACATCACAGAGGTAAGTTTATTTTCATAGTTTGTGGACCAGTCTCTACATACCATTTTCAGATGTATGGTTTTTGAAAGCAGAAGTGATACTGGTAGTATAACATTTAACTTTTTCATTGTGTGTAGGAATCAATGGACGATTAGCTAGCCTGTTGCTTAGTAGCTTAACAGTTCCTCATGTGCCTTTGCTTCAAGGATGTGTGAATGCTATGACCTTTTGGTCATGCTTTCTTCTTGTGCCCCTGAATTTATTACAACAAAGGTCATATTCACCCAAGCACATTCAACTTTTTGAAAGAAATCTTTTCTAAACACTACTTATTTCTTTTCCATTTAAAATTCATTTTTTGGTCATGATTTCCCCTGAATGACTTCTGATGCACTGTTCTAAAATAAGCTGGTTGGCAACAGGAAAGAGAACAACATGAGACCAGCAATCAGGGTTCTAGTCCTGCCACCAAGTACGTGACTGTGGGGAAGTCATGTCCTCTCTCAGAAACTCAGGGTCCTCATCCATAAAAGAAGTACATTGCTCTAAAATTCAGAGTCTAAATTATATCTATTACCATTTTCATCTCTCTGTCTCTAAATGACTTTCAACAATGCTTAAAAATTATAGTGAGAGAAAGTGGAGTCTTTTCAGAAAGCAAGCAAGCTTAAGTTTAGATGAATGTCCTTCTGTACGATTTCATAGAAAGCACCAGTAAGGGCCTTTCTCTAAAGAAAGGCCTTGCCCACTGGCTTCACTTGATTGCCAAAATAAGAAGAGTTTTGCTGGGCACAGCAGTGCATACCTGTACTCCCAGTGGCTTGGGATTTTTTTTATAAAAAATAAAAATGGGGCTGAGGGTGAAGCTCAGTGGTAGAACACTTGCCTAGCATGCAGGAGGCCATGTGTTCAACCTCCAGTACTTCAAACAAAACAAATAAAAAATTTTAAAAAAGGAGAAGAGTCTTTTGCAGATAGTCTTGTAATTTGATATCCTGGGCTAGAAAAAAATTATTCCAATAAAGTCACTTATCTAAAACAGGAGGATATTCATTTCATTCATTCATTGCATAAGTATTTATTGAGTACCTACTATATACCAGGTACTGAAGTATATTGTGAGAATACAGCTGCACATAAGACAGAACATTCATTCTCACAAGACTTACTGTCCTTTAAGAGAGACAAGTGCATGAGATAACTAGAGACTGGGGAAACTACCATGAAGGAAATGAAGAAGGTCTGGGCTACTTTGGTTATCTGAGGGAGGCCAGGCCTCTCAAAGGAGATGGTATTCACACTAGGTCTAAGGACTGAGAAGGAGTGGGACATACAATGGGTCAAGGAGTGAGCATTTCAGGAATACAAGAAGGTCCTGGGATGGGAAATTACTGAGTAGACAATGTCAGATGCTGAGAGAGAGATAGGAAGGCTCTTGGAATAGGGTTGTGCCAGCAGAAATGGAGAGAACTGAACAGATTTGAGATAAAGTGTTGAAATAGAAAGATAAGGCTTGGCCGTGGATTGAATGTGGAGAGTGAGAAATAAGGAGAAATCAAAGAAAATATCTAGGTTTTTTGGCTTCAAGCTACTGCATGGCAAATGTCATTGACCGACATGGGGAATTGTTTAGGAAGAACCCAGTATTTTGGAGACAGGACTGAGAATTCTACATTTAAGACATACTTTACTACATTTAAGATACCTACATTTAAGGTGGCCTGCAGCCATAGCCCTATGGTGTCCGATCCCGTCAGATCTCAGAACCTAAGCAGGGTCGGGCCTGGTTAGTATTTAGTATTTGGAGGGGAGACCACCTGGGAACAACCAGGTGCTGTAGGCTTGGGAGAAGGACCCGGCAACCTGCTCCCAAAAATAGATCTGCCATTTAAACCCTGTGAAGAGGAGAGAAGCACTGATAATAGTGTTGTTAGGAGTTGGATATCGACTTGACGGCACCTAACAACAACATTTAAGATATACTGTATTTAAGAACCAGAGAAAACCTCACAAAGAAGACTGTTAAAGCCCAGATTGGGCAAAGTAAAAAGGACATTAAGATAAAAAAAGAAAATGGCTACTCTGTTTAATTTTGATGTATATCAATATGTGTGGGCTGGGGCTTAGCTCTGTTGGTAGAGCGCTACTTCGTGCTCCTTGGGGTCCTGGGTTCTATCTCCAGCACCACAAAAATGGAGAAGGGCATGGCAATACACTCCTGAAGCAATCCTAAAACAACCAGCCATTGAAAACCCTATGAATGGCAGAGAAGCACTGGGCATGGCACAGAGTGAGGATAGTGTTTCATTCTATTGTACATAGGGTCACTATTAGTCAGCCCTGACTCAACAGCACCTAACAACAACAACAAACATTTAAGATATCGTTGAGACATTCCAAGGGAGCTGGCAGGTAGGCAGTGGGAAACAAAAACTTGGAACTCAGGATAGAAGTCAGAGCTCCACCCAGAAGTGGGCAAGTCATTGGTGTGAATAGGTGGCATTTATGATGGGACTGAGACAGTGTTGGGCAGTGGTTTTCAACCCTGGCTGTCCATTAGGTCATGTGGTGAGTTTTTAAGAAATAACTTTCCCCAAGGACCCACCCCTGGAGTTCTGATTTCATTGACCCAGTGTGGGACCTGGACATCCATATTTCTCAAAGCTCCTTAGGGGGATTTTCTTATACAGTCATTCTGGAAGGACTGCTGCTCTAGAGAGAAAATGCAACTGGAGAAGAGCATCCAGAGCTGAGCTTTTACACAGTCTCAGCTATAACACAAGTGTTTTCCATTTTTTACTTTTACAGTGCTGAGGACTGAACCCAGGGCCTTGCACTTGTGAGGCAAGCACTCTATCACTAAGCTAAATCCCCAACCCCTGCTTTCCATTCTTTGTACCTTCTTCCTGCCTGGCAGAGCTCCTCTTTGGCCTTGTGGATAAGGTTTAGTCCACCCTACAACATGGCAAAGTGTCCTGTTTTTGCCTGAAGGCAGTGTTTCCTTTGCCTCCCATGTTGTGAATTTCTGAAGGGTTTTGCTGGGGTGCTGAGGATTCCAGTGCATCTTTCAGACTATCATTTGCATATGCACTGATGTGGTTTAGTGGTAGCCAGTATTTGTCATGGTTAAAAGATGAAGAACCTGTTTGGCTTTTGTTTTGCATTGTACTGTAAGAATCTTGTTGTGGTTGTGGTGGTTGCTATGAAGGGTTAGCTATCTATAGGAAAAATGTTTATGTTTTTTTATATTGACATCCCCAGATAGTTGTTCCCTGAACTCTTCTAGTTTTCCTATAGATACTTAGTAGCTGTCTTTGAAGATAATTTCCAAAAGGTCACTGAGGCTTTTAAAATTTCACTTGCTCTTAAATTTTTCATTTACCATTGCTATTACATTCCCTTTATTCTTACTTACAACCTTTTACTCCCTAAAGCACTAGGCTAAGGATAAATAAAAATGTATTTTGACTCATATACTGAGCTCACACCTCATGCACTCTCCATGAAAACCTAATGAAAAGGCTGTAGAAAGCAGAGGCAAAAGCTTATTAAATTTTCTTATAACCCATGCTTCACATAAAGTCCCAGTGTACAAAAGAACCATGCAAGATCATGTAGCCTCCCCTTTAGCCTTCAGGGAATCTGCCATTCCAAAAATACAGACTATTAAAAAAACAACTTCCAAGGACAATTCCATAAACTCTCTTGTTAATGTTTAAAGCTCTATGAACACTATACCAATGCTTGTGTGTACATGTGTGTGGGTTGTGTAGGTGTGTGTAACTCCATGGATCTAACTGTGACAAGTACTGTACCTAATTGTGAAACTAGTTAGACCCAGCAAGCTGTATTGAAAGAAGTTTGATGAGTTAGGCTACAGCCATTCATTTAAGGCAATGGGTGAGTTGTTAACTTTGTAACTGAATCCTTGCTACTCTTTCTGCTTATGTTGAAAACCAGCCTTGATACCTCTCTGGATTTAGTTCTTAGGTGTCTAACTATATGAGCTGGATATTTTTAGTCACCCATAGCAGCTTGGAGAGGAAGACAGAATGCCAACATTGATAGTGCCCCATGATGAATGGAAAGCTCAGTCAACACAGACTAGGACTGTATCCTAGTCCAAGCTGAGCTAATCAGTAGTCAAGGACCACAGGCTAGTTGTCCAGCCTCTGCAGGCTTTGGTCACTTCATCTATGAACACCTTTCCAGCTGGGGTCTAGGAACTGTTTTGAGTCACCTCTAAAAGTCCTTTAGGGTTCTAAAATCCACTTGTGATGTAGATCAAAAATCATAAATGATAGAGAAAACAATTATCAACAAATAATGAATTGCCCTAGGTTTTCCTACTCATTTTTCTACCAAGCCTAATCCCTCTGGTATAGCAGATGCCCAAAACTTGCACTGGCAGGAAATAGGGTGGTGGGTGCATTTCAGTTAATGGGCCCAGTTGGAACATGTTTGGCTGTGGAGACAGCTACACTCATATTACCGAGCCTTGGCTTCCTGTCTGTTTTCTTTGGGCTGGGTAGGCAATGAAAAAGGAGACAGGAAAACACATTTTGGGGCAAATAAAATAAGGAATTTGTCTTATGAAGACAGCTTATATAGTTGGGAAACTCTAATGTTCAATTTAACCCTCTCCTGATACATTCCTTCTGTCCCGTATGACATGGAAGAGGACGTATTTGTACTATCATAGAGAAGTGAAGGACTCCCATTCTCCCAGGCCTTTTATTTATTTATTTATTTATTTTTGTTTATGTGTTAGGCATTGTGGGGTTGGAGTTTAGCTCAGTTGGGAGAGTGCTGCTTTGCACTTAATGAGGACCTCAGTTCGATCCCCAGCACCACAAAAATGGGAGAAGGACCTGGCAGTACACTCCTGAAACAACCAGCCATTGAAAATCCCTGAGGGTCTCTATGAGTCTGACCCTACTGGAGGGCACCTAACAACAACATTAGGTACTGCCCTCCCTCACTGCAGCAGAACTCTACTGTTTCATTTTACTATGCACCTGGATTCTGATGTTTTTCTGTTATTCCACTAGGGCACTCCTATATTCCTTTGTTGAGAATGATTTGATAATGTTTGAGAAGTCATAATATCTTGAGTATGTTATAATTTGCATATTTCTTTAATATCTAGAATTCTGTTAGGTTTTAGATTTGAATAAACTAGAATAAGAGAAAGTTAAAACAACAACAACAACAACAACAACAACAACAACAACAACAACAAAAACCGGGTTGTCACATTCAGCTGTTTCCCAAAGAGTATTTTTCAGTTTCTTGTATAAAACCACAGTAGTAGATTTAAAATAAAAAGGCATTCTTTGTGATTTAACAGCTTATTCTATACTTTTGGGCTTTGATGAATCAAAATATCCAGATTCCTCTTGATAATTTGAGTTTCTTTGCTTACATTTCTATTTTTTTTTCTTTTTTTTCCTCTTCAAAGGATTCTAGCTTTGGGTTTTAATTTTTGAAAACAGGATCCCAGCAAAGGATAGTTATATCATAAAAAAGAGTAAGATACTAGGGCCAGCATGGAAATTTCTGTTTGAAAAATGCGTTTGCCTCTGTTTCTGTCCAGCTTTGTAACACTGTGTCTAACATGTGTGGTCTCTGTGAACTTTCAGATGAGGTTTGCTCCATCCTGAAACATGAAAACATGCCTCACTACACACTCACTTTTCCTATCCTCTCACTGACAGGCCTAGAGTAGGTACCCAGAGAGTTTCTCTTGAGCTCTTGACTCCAAGTCACCCTCTGGGACCCTCAGCTCTCCATTTATAGAATAGAACTAGGAATGCTTGCCATCAGATAATGCTTATAAAGCAATTTTCGAAGGAAGGCACAACATTATAAATACCAGTATTAATAATTCCTTGGCTCAACCCACCCAGTATGTATGTTCACATATCTATTTAGCATGGTCAATTGTTCAGCTAATTAATATGCTTTTATTTTATGATTTGCTGTTTCCAGGGCACAGACAGAAGCTTGATGACTCTAAACCTAGTTTGTTCTCTGACCGCCTCAGTGATTTAGGGCGCATCCCTCATCCCAGTATGAGAGTAGGTGTCCCGCCTCAGAACCCACGGCCCTCCCTGAACTCTGCACCAAGTCCTTTTAATCCACAAGGACAGAGTCAGATTACAGGTAAGACAGACTCCTAGGTTTCACTTGCACACTCTGGCAGGCTGGGGGTGAGGGGCTACCACATGAGATGTGTTCATTTCAAAACTTCTGGAGCTATGAAATGGCTTGTTATGAAAGAATGGAGACTTAAAGATACTGATTTCTTCTTTTTTATTAAAAAAAGTTTGGCTATTTGATAATTTGGGGATAAAATTTGGGGGGGAGTTTCTACTGATGCTGTTCTTTGCAGCAATGTCAATCTGTACTCCAGTGAAGTAGTAATAATGGTGCTCTTTGGGAGAATGTTTGTTATAAGTTTCTATATTGTAACCAGCTGGTACAGGGGATAATATCACACCCTCACTATTAGAAGATTAGTGCTACAGATTCAAATTTGGGCATACTTTTCTTACATGTATAACTGTTTCATTACGATTGCTTGAAAATTGCCCAGGGCTAACAGGAAGGCTTGATATGTAGTTATAAGGCAGGGTCAATGAGTGGCTCTTTGGGCAGACAGAACTCACTTCTGATTCATGTTTAGTTCTTGTTCCTCCTGTAACATTTCTTTCTATACATTCTAGTAAGTTGCTTACCTTACATTTCTTCTTAAAAATTAATATCAACATTACATTGCAGGCTAATTATTAACATGTGGTGCATTAAGATCCCCAGCTCTTGTTTTCCCCACTTATACAAAAGCAGATCTAATTTTAGAACTAGTTCAATTGCTTTTAGGTGACAAGAAAGGGTAATAATCATCACAGATCTTTAATCTGCAGATCAAAAGTATTGAGAGCTAAAAGGAATATTACCTGCCATCCAATTGCTATTTTTAGAGGTAGGCTATAATAGAGGGAAAGTACGTCAAAACAAAGAGTGTAATAAACCCCCAACATGGATTTTTTTTAATGGCTAGATTTTTGTTTGTAGTGGTTAGTCTTAAGTATTCCTAATGGTCTCAAAACAATTGTTTATAATCAAAATGACCTACCTCTCCTGCCCACTTATGTAAATGTGTTCTTGGATATTTACTTACAGTAGGTTTCACTTTCTGTGGATATGTTTATTAATCTGAATATATGAGTTTACATGAGTATATATTTTTAAAAACAACATTGTTAGGTGCCGTTGAGTCGGTATCCGACTCATAGTGACCCTCATAGGGTTTTCAATGGCTGAGTGCTTCGGGATTGCCTTGGGAGTGGATTGCCAGGCCCTTCTCCCATTTTTGCGGTGCTGGGAATTGAACTCAGGGCCTCAGAGACTGCAGTGCAGCGTTCTACCCACTGAGCTAAATCCCAGCTTGAAAAAAAAAAAACAGCATAGAATTATCAAAATAAAATATCTCAACACTAAGAGAACCAGGTATCTACATCAAGGAAGAACATTAGAGCTTTGTGCAGAAGGATCATGTTTTGACTATATAAAAAAACCTATCTAAAACTTTAAACTGTATGTATGAACTGAAAGGTTAGTGTATGCACTATACATACATCTATGGTAAAAAGTGGAGGTGCTGGGCCCTGTGGCTCACACCTGTAATCCCAGAGACTCAACAAGGTGAAGGCAGGAGGATTGTGAGTTTGAGGCCAGAGGCAGCCTGCAGAACTTTGTGAGACCCTGTCTCAGAAAGAAAAAGAAAAATGGGCTATGGGTGCAGCTCAGTGGTAGAGTACTTGCAAAGTTATGTGTGAGGCCCTAAATTCAATCCCCAAATACTTAAGGGAAAAAAAAGTAGCCAACGTGAAATTTGAAATTCACACTAACTTGTGAATTTGAAGTTTGTAGCTATGGATGCTTCTACATTTAAAGTAATAGATTTTAGATCACTGATTAAGAATCATAATGGCTGTCCTTTTATCCTTATAGTAATCCTTAGACTCAATATGTATCTGTGGTTATGTGTATTTAGAAACATGTGTGTGTTTATATGATTTTAGTGGATTTATGATGACTAGTTATATACAAAGGGTACCAAAAATTGTATACATATCTTGGGACGAAAACTTTCCATTTTGCTGTTCTAAGAATGTGTCATATGCTTGTTCTGCTCATTCCTGTTTCATGTGCACATGAAAGTCATACTACACATTGCCACTATAATTCAATTCAACTTTAAAAAGTAATACATAAATTATCATTGTTGTTGTTAGGTGCCATTGTGGAGTCCAACTCACAGCAACCGTATGTACAACAGAACACAACACTCCCTGACATTGTGCATGCCTGGCACTATGCCAGTGCTTCATAGGATTTTATATGCTGATTGTTTTCAGGATTGTTTTGGAAGTGGGCTGCTAGGTCCTTTTTCCATTAGGCCTGGGATTTAGCTCAGTTGATAGAGTGCTGTTCTCCACTTTCTGAGGACCCATATTCAAACCACAGTGCCACAAAAATGGGAGAAGGATGTGGCAGTCCTCTCCTAGAAACAATCCCAAAACAGTCAGCCATTGAAACTCTACGAGGATGACCATGAGTTGAACATAATTTGATAGCACCTAACAACAACAACAAAGAGATCGAACCCAGGGCCTCAGAGTGTGCACTGTACCAACTGAGCTAAACCCCAGTCTCTAATACATGGATAACATCTTTGAAAACTTGTATATACTTTTTGGCACCTCTGGTGCACACATGTCTGTGTACCCACAGACACAGACACACACAGACACATACACACACACACACACACACACACACACACACACACATTATGATTTGACAACCACTGGGTTCTTTAATTTTTTTTCCCCCGGTACTGGGGAATTGAACCCAGGGTGCTCCAGTGCTGAGCTGCATCCATAGCTCCTTTGCAAATTTTTTTTTTTTTTTTTTTTTTGAGACAGGGTCTTGCTAAGTTACACAGGCTGCCTTTAGCCTCCTGTGTCTGCCCCCTGAGTTACTGGGATTATAAGTTCTTTAAGTGTTTGATTTCTATATTATAACCCTTAACTATTTGCTAATTATATTGTGTTAATAACTAATGCTTTTAACATGGCATTTGAAAACCTACCTGGTGCCAGATTGACCTAAATAGATGCTTCTCTCAAGGCTTTGTCCTTAAATCTAAAGATGAGATAATGAAATAGAACCAGAGGACATTTTAGAACCTAAAGACACCTTGTTGCATGCTGTCTAGTCACATCTGACTCATAGTGGCCCTATGTACAACAGAATGAAACACTCCCCTACACTGTGCCATGCACATGATCTTTATATGTTTGAGCCCACTGTTGCAGCCATTATGTTTCTTCTCATTTTCAGTTGTGACACATCAGCAAAAGGAGATCCCAGGGGCTTCACTCCATCCTCATCATTAAGGTCAACCCTACTCTGAGGGAGGCAACTCCTTCCTAATTGTCTTTTGAACTGCTTCCAGCCTGAGGATCTCATTTTCCTGGCACTATATTTGATGGTGCTGTTGATGGAGTTATCAATGGCTAACTTGGGAGTGGGCTACCTGGTCTTTCTCTTTAGTCTCTCTTAGTCTGGAAGCTCAGTTGAAACCTGTCCACCATAGGTGGCCCTGCTAGTATCTGAAATACCAGTGACAGCTTTCAGCATCACAGCAAGCCCCCACAGCATGACAAGCTGACAGACATGTGAGGGAAAATTACTTTAGGTATCATTAAACCAAAGGCTGCAAAAGTTGTGGAAAGGGTCTTTACTTCAGCAGGATCCCCATGCCTAGAACTGAGTGCAGAATGAAGCTCTGAGAAGGGGGCATATTGATGACAGAAGAGCCTCTAAACATCAGGGGTATGGTCCCCTCTGCAGACCTGGCTTGCTCTGGTTGTCAGCCTTTTTTCACCACCTCCCTATTGGGAGGCTCAGGAAAGTTGAGTTTCTTGTCTGTAGTGCACATCAAATTAGTGGCAGAGCAATTAATATATTCCCTGGATATATTTCTAAAAATGAAAATATGAAACAAGTTTATTTATAGGTATTGATAGTTTCTTGGAAGAGTTTTAACTTTTCATTTTGGGACTGTAATACCAGTATGATTGACTTATAGATCAATCATTGCTACTGTCTTTCTTTTCCTCTTCTTCTCCACAAGGTATTAAGCCCAACAACTTTTCTCAAATTTTCCAAATTTGGAGGTATACACAAACATACCTGCCACCCTCCCTGCTCTTGGTCATATGAACTTTCTTTAAATGTTCGCTATGAGTCGGATACCGACTCAACGGCACCTAACAACAACAACAACAATACTGTTAAAGAGGTCACAAAAGTATCTGCCATAACCAAGGATGTGCAGAGTTCTTCTGGAACCCAAATTACCAGGAAATCCAAGAACACCCAGGGCAGAAGCAATGTGAAAATGAATTGAATAGATTTAATTTTTTAATCTCAGGATTAATTTTCTCATTTATTTAATAAGTATGCTTTTGAGCCTATCACATGTAGAAAACTGGGTCTTAGGTACTGCGTTGGACACGGGAGGAAAGTACTGTCACTGAGTTAGTTTAGTTGAAGAGATAGTTTTACTTCCTTGCACATCACATCTGGAACCCTGGTCTAGGGTGCTATTGCTCCTTCAGCACACCTTCTTTTCTCTGTACCCTTTACTGAAGGTACCCCTTCAGTGATAGTTTGCTGACAAGATTCCATTCCTCTTTCAAGGTCACTGTGTTATCTTCTTTAAGAAAGAGTCTTGGACTTTTTGTTTGAAGGCTATCTGTCTATCCTCTGAGCATTGGTTACATTCCCTTATTTTCTAACTTTTGTTTATTTACCTTTTCTACCCTGCTAGATCTTTAATTCTCTAAGGGATTTATTTTCTTTTGTGCCTGGCATAGTACGGTGTCTCAGTAAATGTTGACTTAATGAAAGTTCAGATGAGAAGAAATCTGCAAGAAGGGCCAGGAGATCATGCCTTTCTTGTTATGCATGAACTGTGCTTTCGAGTTTCTTATCCAAGGCTGCCATTGTTCTTGGTGATGAACAATAGCAGAAATGATATTTTAATATAACAGTATGTGGTTAAACCATTTGGTTTTACTCCACTAGGATCTACATAATTGCATGATTAAATTTACATTCTTGAGATTCATAATGGATTTTGTAATTTCTTTGCAATATTTAACATCTGCATTCTAGTTCATGTAATCCTCTGTACAAAGATGTTTGTAACAGGAGTTGGTTATCTCTCATTAGGTTGGCATTCTTGATGTCTCCAGGTTTTATCTCAAAACAGTAGACAATGGTTATGGTTATATGGTTACCACCAATTCTTTCTCTTGGCAACATCAAAGGCAGAAGACTTCTTCAGAGTCCTAGAAGAACAAAATGAAATTTGAGGAAGTCTTAAGCATTTAATGGTTCATAATTAGTCTTCTCTAATTTCTCTTGCAATTTTTAGGGTCAAGGGTTCTAGCCATGTGGTAGGCTGGGTTCTCTATAGTGCCAATCTGATGGTGTCAAGCTCTTGAAGTCTTTGACAGCTGATATTCTGCCTGAGGGTTCAGGGCCTCCAAATGGCTTCTTGAGGATGTTGCTTCCTCCATTTCTCTCTCTCTCTCTCTCTCTCTCTCTCTCTCTCTCTCATCATCCAGACACCTGCTGCCTGTCTCATGGCACCAGGAAACACCTAGTCTGTCACAATCGTCTAATTCTTTTGAGTTAGAATGTGGTGATGGCAGTAGAGTAAGAAGCAATGTTAAAAATAATCTTTCAAGATAATCACCATTTTAAACTCTACCGTCTGGATGGGACAGGTACAACTAAAAACAATTCTGCTGATTCAGGCCCTTGGATTTGATGGAGGGACAGTCATCTCATCTTTGGGATGGGGTATGTGCTTGTTGTTGTTGTTGTTGTTAGGTGCCATCGAGTCGGTGTCCGACTCATAGCAACCCTCATAGGGTTTTCAATGGCTGACTGTTTCGGGATGTGCTATTATTTTGTTAATTGTTCATTCAGAAAATATTTACCCAGTGCTTACTCTCTGCCAGGCATTATTGTAAGTGAACAAGGTATAGTTTCTGCATACAAAGAACTTACATTTTAGTAATAGACACAGTCAATAAATAACTAAATAAGTGTATATATAAGATAATTTCAAATAATAATAAGTATGATATGAAAATGAAATGAAGCAGTTGATGGCAACTTAGGAAAGGAAGGAGATAATTTTTGTTGGAAAATTGGGACAGAGTTCTTTGAAGACCTTGAAGATGTGTGAGGAACAGCATTCTAGGTGTGAGAAACTCATGCTAAGGGAATGATACAGAAAGGCAGGTGGGAGCTAGAGGGTCTTGAAGGCCATGATAATGAGTTTCTAATTGAATGTGGTGGGGAACTACTGAAGAATGCAGAGCAAGACAAGAACATGATCTAATTATTTACATGTTTAAATAACGTCTGTTTGGATGCTATGTGAAGAGTGGATCCCATGGGGTCAAATATAGAAGCAAGGTTATATTCACAAAGCTGCTACAGTAGCCCGTCTTACTGATGGTGAGGAGGAGACAGGACTTCATGGTTTTTGAACTGAGCAACTAATGGATGGAGGTGCCATTTACCAACAAGAGGAAGACTTAGGGAGAATGAGGCTAGGATGGGGGTGGGGCTCAGAGAAGTGGTCACATGGAGAGGGGAAGAGGAGGCTAAAAAAGCAGGACTGGGCATGCTCACTTCTGAGCACTATAAAACTTCCCTTACAACCAGCCAAGGGGCTTCCCCTCCTGTGATTATTCCTAAGTTGCATGATTTTTGTGTGTGTGGTTTTCTTTGTTCTTTAAAAGGATCTCTTGATTCTTAGTTGTTTTTTTTAAGCATTCAATGAAAATTAACTTTGTATGTGAATACATAGGATGGTTTTTTTCTCTTTGCCTCGATACCCATTTTCAGTGGCCCTTCATCCAGGAGTAGATTGTTGGTACTTTTGCAAGAGCTGCTTAGATATTCCATTATGTTATTTACAGCGACTCTCTTCTTTTGTAATGTACCAGCAATTCATTTGAAGTTTCAAGTGCTATTTCTTTTGGATCTTAAGCTACTGTCATTGTATTCATGCTTTTCTTTCTCTGCCTGGACACCTTCCTTGTATTGTTTTTTAGAAATGTTTTTAGAACATTTCTATTCTTTCTTCAAAACTGAGTTCAAGTGCTGCCACCTCTGTCAGGCTCTTCCAGGCTCTCCAAACTGGGTCAGGCTCCCACACCACCTTGTGGGACTTTGTATTACATCATGTTCCACATGATGACAATTACTTAAAACGCATGTGTGTCTCTTTCATCAGACTTGGAGCTTTTCAAAGTCTATGTCATGTTTTATTTATTTTTGTGTCCCCATTGTTCTAAGCAGTGCCTAATTGCTTGGTGACTTTCGGCTTCGTCATAATGAATAAACAGGTCATTGACGTCTTTGTGAAGTATGGCCCACTGTTATCCTAGTCCTTATATTTTCATAGTATCTATTTGAATGAATTGCTGTTAGCTACCATTTATTAAATCCTTATCATGTGTTCGGCATTGTTCTTATGAGTTTAACTCATACACGCCTCACAACAGCTCTAGGAGATAGGTGGCATTATTATGGAATTGAAGGCCAGAGAAGTAAAATAACTCATCCAAGGTCACATTTATAGCTAGTGGGTGATAAATACAGGAATTTTAGATAGATATGCATAGCTCCAGGGTGCTGTTCTGTGAACTACCATGAACCCATAGGAGGCTGAAATGTATTTTTATCATGTCTCAATTTGCTTCCATTTCTGTACTTAACAATTTTCATTTATACTGGTCTTTACAATTTACAAACGAATTTTATATAAGTTTTTATCAAAGCCTTACAAATTCAGAAAATAACATTTTATGGATGGAAGAAATTGATTCTTGGAGAAACGCCTTATTGAAGGCCACTTGAGCTATTAGAGTTGACTCTGTGTTCCAGATTTTTAGCAGGCAGTTACCTCCATCCCCATCAAGTTGGGCGTGTTACTGACAGTCTAACTGACATGTGTCCTAAGGGAATACTTCCTTTTTCTTCTCTCTATTGGGTATTATTTAAGGTGCTCAGAGAGTGTTTTCATATAAGAGATGTATTAGGAGTATCTGAATTGTACTTTAAAGTACAAAAAAGTGGTTTTAATGATTACAGTTATATAAGGCATGTATGGGCTGGGATTTAGCTCAGTTGGTAGAGCACTGCTCTGCAGTCTCTGAGGTCCCGAGTTTGATTCCCAGCACCGCAAAATGGGAGAAGGACTTGGCAACCCACTCCCAAGGCAATCCTGAAACAGTCAGCCATTGAAAATCCTATGAGGGTCACCTATGAGTCGGACTCATGGCACCTAACAACAACAACAAGGCATGTATTCAAGGCAATACTTTTAGAAATATCTGGAACCCTCCTCCCAGCTTTCCAGACATCCTAACAGTAATAAAAATCTCACCAGCAGCTGCCTGGACCAAAGCAAAGTGTTTTCCCTCCACTTTGGTCTGATTCTGTACTCTTGGCCTGAGTCCACTCTGCTTGTCCTGAAGCATTTTCTAGAGTAATCTTCTCAGAAATAGGAAAGCACAGCTGCATAGCGTGTGTCTCAAATTACTGTTCCCTTCAGGTGCTGAGTGGCCACATGATTCTGTGACGTGAAACAAATTGGGAGGTCAAGTGGGCGTGGGTGGTAGTAGCTTTGAGTGTGAGGGAGAAGAAGCCCATGAGAGGCCCACAGTTAGGCAGGAAGAATGACTCTAGGGCTCCACCAGGGTGTGGAGAGGGGGAGTACGAGAGGCTCAGGCTTCACAGCCACTGTGGTCCTGTAACCTGGAGACAATTTATGTCTTAAGGAACTGAAGTCCCCACACTCAGTGATGCATTATTGGAGGTATTTTCTTTTACTTTGGAGGTATTTTGCCTGAATTTCTGAAGTCACTGTAAAGTCCTACCCTGTCTTCTTCTTTTGAGGTCCTTTGGGCAGGATAGACAGGTAACCATGCCCCAATACACACATGTATGAGCAGGAACTCTCTAGAGAGGAAGTTGCTGATCATAGTCCTTATTATTATTTTTCTTTTAAAAAGAGCACAAATCCTTTGTGTAAAAATTGTTTTATGTCTCTTTTGTTCTGGTAGCCACCTTCTGAGGAAGAATAGAGTTTAGGTGTAGACTGTGCTGGCTTTAAAGAATTAAGGTCCTGTGAAGGGGTTGGTGGACAGCAGATTGTGTTGTTGCTTAGCCTGCCAGCAGTGTCCGCAGATTAGCTTCTTAAAAGTGCTGTTAGGATTTCTGTCAGTTGGAGTTCTCTTATTATATGAACATGGTCTAGCTTTATTATGCTTTTAGAAAAGGAGAGGGGAGTGATGCTCTGAGAAAAATTAATTTCTCGTTCCCAAAACTTCCCTTTGTAATATTCTTCTAGCTGGTATAGATAATTCCTAGGTAATATCTAACTGTGATAAGAGGAGTCCATTTCCTATATAAGGACCTTACTCTATCCTTCTCTTCCCCAAGACTATTCCATTCCTATCCTTTCGGTTTGTTCCCAGAGAAAGTCTTGGTTTCATTCTCCTATCCTTGTTCAAAGTATCCTCTTTCTCCTTATAGTTTTATTTGGTTTGAGTTTCAATCTGCCATTGAAAACCCTCTGAACAGCAGAGAAGCACTGACAATAGTGTTTCACCTGTTTTGTGTACAGGGTCACTATGAGTCAGATATCGACTCGATGGCCCCTAACAACAACAACAACAACAACAACAACAACAACATATGTGTCCACACTGTTCCCATTTACTACTTGCCTAGGGACCTTTCTCACCCTGTCTTACCTTTTGTGATGGGTTTAGGAGACTACCTTTGAAGGAAACACTCAGCTATAGGATTAACCCTGGAGAGGAGCTATCAGGCATGTAATTTGGTTCCATGGATGCTCTGGTGCTGTATTTTAATGTTTAATAGTGGATAAGTACCCAGGACTTCACACAGAGTTGGTATACATTGCCTATGAAGAATCAATATACTTAAGACAATTTCAGACTAAAAAAAGTATTTGTCATCTTTTTCATTTTGATATATGTGGAAGTATTCCTGGAATAAAATCATGAGGCACTACTCCCAGTTATGACCATCAGATTATTTCTAGGAACTTTGTTTATTGTGATAAGGATTTGCTTTTTAGCAGTTCAAAAGCAGTTTTTAAGATAGTATTTAAAAGACGGATTTAACAAAAGAGTTGATATTGCAAATATTATCAAATGAATAAGAAAATTGGAGCACTAGGAAGTTTCTGAAATCCACAGAGCTGAAACTAGAAAGCTATGTCTCTAGTAGTGGAATCAGAGAGGATGATTTTAGGTGGGAAGGAGGTGAAGGTGTAGGGGAAAGAATTAAGAAGAATGTTAAGCATCATTTTAAGAAAATTAACCCACACTCAAGAAGAGAAATACCATATATTCTCAATCATATGTGGGAGCTAAATCTAACTTAAAGGAAGAAAAAAATATACATATTTAGATATATGAAAATGAACAATCATATCTATCTGAGAATGGAAAATATAAGCAGATCAAAAAGGAGGAGGAAGAAGATCTGCCAGTAGGAACAGAGGTTGGGGAAGCAGGGGAGGAGGAGGAAATAATGTAGAGGGGTAAAGAGGGAGAGGAAAATCTCAAAATATAAGATGCAACTATAGGAATTCATGAAAAAATTGGGGAAAGAAAAAAATCAATGAGAATATAACCCATGATTGCATATGATTTCCCTTACATATTAGTTAAAATTCCTACTTTTTTCTTTTCTTCTTTAGTTTATACTGTTCTGTAAAATATGTAAGATGATGAAAGTATCATCAAAAGTGATTTAATAGTTGCATGATGGATGTTGCAAATGACTTGTTACTCTGTACCCTGCCAACATTTATAAATAAAATAAAATAAAATAAAATAAAAAAGAAGAATGTTCAGTGCTTAGAGCTGTCCCCAGAGTGAATGGTAAAGAAGGAAAATAACATTGTTTGAGCCTTACTGAGGACCCCACTGAGGGCAGAGACCATTTGGAGAGCCATGCAGCACAGTGATGTGATTATCTCCTGTAGTGGTTGCAGTTTGTGAATAGAAGCTGGTGATAGTGTGGTGGATCCTCAGTGTGAAGGATGTCATCTCCTAGGACTCAGCAAGGCTCAGCACAGTTAGGGAAACAAGTATGAAGTTGAGCCAATTACCCGTATAGAGGAATGTCCAGTAGGTAATAAAAGTATGGGAAATAAGGAAGAATTTGTGAAGACGAGTTGTGGATATGGAGACTGAATAACAGCCAAGTGGAAAGGTTAGGAGGAAAGATCTGGGGAAGTCCAAATTTCAGTTCAGATGGGAAGGAGGAGTTATCATCTGGACAGGCTGAGGCATGGGGCCTCTCGGCTGGTCCTTCATCAATAACTCATATGATAAAGAGAGGTCCCGTACCTTGCTTTGTTTTCCCCAGTACTTTAGTCTGTCACTACCTCTTGGGAACACAGTTCAATAGCTGTGACTGTCTACTGATACTCTGTTAACATCTCCTAAGATTATGTTGACTTTTGTGATCCTATCACACCATGGCTTGCAGTCCATGAAAAACTCTGCTCTTATGGGGGCAGGCTTCCCCATCTTATCTTTGCAGTTGGCCAAATGAAGCTCTTTACTTTTGTTCATATCTATTTTCCTCTTTCTGTCTTGTAGGATTATTTTGTAATTCTGATTCTTCATCTGATGTGTTGGCTCTCCCTCACAAGTTTGTCTTACTTTGAAGCTTGGAAAATTTGTTTCTAATCTTTGAAGACTTTGGTGAAGATGCTGGATCTAGTACTATAATGCCATTATATCCCTGTGTCTAAGATTACCATGATCTCCATGTTGTTAATACTTCCTGGTAGGTCTTTTGACTACCTATAAATCACATTAGAGATAAGGTATAAGTCTTGTTCAGATACACAATAGGCAGGTGAACTTTCTTCTAATCTGTTACTCTAGTAGCTTTAGGAAACAGGTTTTTAGTGACCCTTTCAACTTTCTGAGTCATTGTGGAGATCAAGTGTGACAAACTACTTGTACACAAACTTTTGAAAATGACTTAAGTGTTTTTAGTGAACTGAAAGCAAGTCAACACTAACAGTGGCTCCCCAAAAAACTAATTGAAACTTAGATTTTACCAATAGCAAAGACATTTTCAGAATAAGATAAGTGGGGTTAGGGAATATAAAACCTACTTCATTTTGTATAGTAAATTTAAGAGGCATTATTATTGAATAAGTTAACAATCATCAGGTGGAATAGAATCCCAGAGAGCAAAACTAAGATTAGTCATGAGTAGAGCTATATAAAAGGTATATTTCACTTATGTAAGGGAGAACATTTTAGACTCTGCTCTGTCCAGTCAATGACCTTCACTTCCTACTCTTCGTGAATTCTTGCAATATTGTCAGATATAATTCACCTTGGAGCAGAGACTTGACTTCATCTAAATCACCAAGCTGTTCTTCCTTATCTCTTCACCTGTCTGGGGCCTTAATTTCCTCTTAAGCATGTTTGTTCTGCTCTTTCTGTTTGAAGATCATTCTCCTTGATAGGTAAGATTAAATCAAAACGATGTGGCCTAATTTTCCTTTCTAACTGACATGAATAAAAGTCATGCCCATCATCCTCAAACTTCCCCATGTATTAGCGTCACTTGGGGGGATTGTTAAAAGTGTGCCCATTATTTAACCATGAATCAGAATGTGTGAGGTGGAGCCAGCCAGAATGCCCAGGGCCTTTACCTCGGAATCACCTTTCCCATCCAGAGCCAGTCCTGTTCTAGACTGGAGGCACCTGAGGAGGCTTCTCAGGCGCTCCCTCCCTGCAGCCAGGTGATGTGTGGAGGCCCCCTGTGTGCCCTCAGCCTGCTACTGGGCTTCCTGGGTGCAGCCCCTAGGCTTCACTCCTGTGTTCATTTCAGCTGCTGTTTTCCCTACACACCCTTTCCTTGTGTGTCTCGTCCTGGATTGGACTTCTGCCCTTTTTCTGTTTTGATGCTGTCAAAGGGAGATTTTAAAGATGCATAACTGGTTATGTCATCCCATTTAAAAACAAACAAACCAACCAACCAACCTAAGGTGACCTTCTGTTGTAACCAAAGTGAAGGCCAAAACTTCCAGCATGGGCTCGCAGGTTCTGCAGAGCCTGGCTTCTCCCTGCCTATTCTATATTCTCATCTCATGCTATGTTGAAGCTTTTTTCATTATTCTGTAAACATACTGGCTTTCTGTCAAGTTCTTAAAAAAGAAGAAAAAGAAAAGGAAAAGAAAAAAGTGGGGGGGGTGAAGATACTGTTAATTTCCCAGGAATGAGATACCTGTTGATTTATTTGCCTAATGCCCTCTTAACCCCACCTAGCCATCTTCCGGACTTTTACCTGTTGTTTGGGTCTTGGATTAATCACCATGGCCTTAGAGAAGCCCTCTCTAGATGTCATTGGTGTTCCCCACCGTATAGGGACATCTTTGTTTTAGCACGTATCACAGTTATATGACTACTTGATCAATATCAGTCTCTCCTACCCAACTATAAACTCCAAAATGCAGGGATTAGGTCTATCTTTATTCATGACTAATATCCCCTAGTGCCTAACACTGTACCAGAGTGGACACTCAATCAATATTTTTTAAATGAATGAATGACTAGGAGACAATTTCTAGAACCATGGATAGCACCATCCACCTGACAAGTATCTCCTTGCCTTGGCCCTTCTGTAACACTCCAGCTGTTCTATCTGACCTCCCCAGAACCCCTGGGTGTTGTTGATACTTGCCTGATTTGAACTTGAATTTACTATAGTCACTTTGTTACTGTGACTTGAATTAAATGTCATTCCCTTTGGCCAGCCCCACATCTTAGTTATATTTCAATTTCTGGTTCCATCCATTTGTATCTTATTCCCTTCCTTCTGCTGGCCTTACCATTGAGGTCCAGAAAATGTCAAGGCTGAGGCCAGTTTAGGTATGACATGTGGTAGAGCCTCTTGCTTCTTCTCTTAGATTTTTCTTTTGAATAAAAAGAGCCTGTTCTTTTCCATAAGACAGTTGTGAGTCTCATGCAGCTCAAAGCTGGGGGTATTTCAGGGGCACTTCTCATCTCCCAGTCTTAATAGTACAGCTTTCTTCTGGTTTCTCTTTTCACATTTTGTTATAGGATGTATCATCTAGACTGTACCTGCATTTCTCATTCTCTTTCCAGCTATTGCCTTCTAAAATTAACTAACTTCCTCTTCTCTCACTGTTTGCATTGTACCATAACCTGTTGCCACGCCTGGTGTCCCTACATAGCATCCAGTTTTATTCAAAGAGCTTGCTGCTCTTTTCTCAAATTTCAGTTTTCAGCCCTGTGAGTCAGTTGTGTTGGTATCCTGACAAGTGATCTCCTAACCACCTAGGTTGGCTTGACAAGGCTGCTGGTGGGGACAATAAAGGGAGTCAGAATCCTGCTCTTGGGTTGCCTCTGCTGACTTGAGTGAAAATGCTCTGTGATAGGAGGGGCTGAAGAGCGTCAGCTCCCACCTGCCTTTCACAGCCACCCTGAATCAGCTTGGCCTCGCCTCAGTCATTTCTGTTGTAACTGCTGTTTCCAGAAAGGGCTGAGTGCAAGGAGCTCACTTTTCTGAATAGTTAGAACCATAGCATTTTGTAACTGGAAAACATCTTAGAGATAGCACATCGATTCTTATTTCACAAGTAACAACAGTGAGACTTGGGGAAGGTGAATTACTGGTCATGGATACATAGTGCTAGAACCTCCGGTCTGTACCCTTTCTATGCTTGGAGGAAGCCTTTGTGTTAAGACCATGTTTCCTATTATACAAGAGAACCAGAAGTGAGTATGGCTAGCCCATTCTTAGAATCCAATCTAGCTAAAAGTGTTCTTAGAGAAGGTGTAGAATGTCACATTTGGTATTTAGTGTAAATTGTTTTGAAATAGGAATCTTTGTATGTATGATCATAGGTATGAATGTGTATATATTGCCTCATGAATGACAGTACTGCAGCAGAAGTAGGATAGAAAATAATAATTCTGCTTCACTGTTTTAAGGTTATTGACTGTATTCATCGCTGGTAGCAGTCAAGAAGCAGAGTTCTAGGCGAGTAGACTCCATATGTATTTCAGTTTAACTACTTTGCTTTTCTCAAGAAATATTTGAGGTTTACACAGTCAGATTCGAGTACTGATAAGGCAAACATAGGTGGCAGATAAGTGGTGGGAATGTGGGGACCTCTAGTTGTACTCTGCTCCCCAAATGCGGCAGGTAGTCACGAAAGACACAGTGAATGGCAGAAGCCTCTGGCCATCCTCTTGCTGTTTTACACAGAAGCCCTCTGGCAGCGCAAACAGGAAGAAGCCGCTTGTGCCTTGCTTCGGGCTCTGCCCCTGTTGACTTGTTTCCTTCAAACTCTGCATTAATTTCAGCACCTTGCCCATGGTGTGCCTGACTGTGAATGGGTCTCAGGAAAGCCGACCGTTGTGTACACCACACATGTTTAACCAAAGTATTTACCGAGGGAGACTTGCTAATAGCAACCCCTGAGCTGCCACACACCCCTTTTACTGGGCTTTAATAGAGCTCTCTGCCTGCTCTACTTCCCCTCACTCAAACTGACCCATACAGAGAGGAATTCTGAAGGTTTTCCTATAGCCAGTTAATTTTCCTAGAGTGCCTTTTCCTAACCATGTGCCCTCTTCTTTCAGTTCTTATTGTAACCCCAAGTTTTTAAAGTTCAGTTATGCAGACATGAAATTTGTTTTCTCTGTCATTTGAAAGAGTGGAAACGCTTAGAACCCATGATCTTTTATATATCTTTTGGGGAAGTGTGCAGCCACCCCATCCCCTTGTCCTTACCAGTGATTAAACTTCTGAAGCTATAGTCCATTCAGCGAAGTCAGTTTGCTTACTTCTTGTCCCCACGTTAACATAAATGACTGCCTCTCTTTTTGTCTGATGAAAGACAGCTTACGACATATGAGCCACCCCTCTGCAGTTAGCATTTTTGAGCACTCCTGGGTATGTTGCCTTCTGTACTGCTATATTTGGGGGTTTATGGAGTAAAAAGCAGACACAAGCATTCTTCAGGAAGTCTGAATGGAAGGACCACCACCCTAGAAGGAGAACTTATAAAATCCAATTTGCCACCAGTGCTCCGTGGGTCATTTCTAACTTTGGAGTTTTATTTATTTATTTTTTAATGCTACATGCTTACAATAGACTTTGCCTCAATTGGAACAAATGCTGAAAGGATTCACTATGTTAAATTACTCGTTCCTTTTTCTGGATTTCAATGGTTTCCCATCGAAGACAAAGAAAGAGAACTTAACCTGAGCTCTCGACAGCTAGATTTGGCCTGGTCTCACAAAGGAAACCATGATCTCTTCTGGAAGTGTGCTGTTGCTGATCTAAAGGGTCTGATAAATAGCTTGACCCCATATGCCTGGTGGCAGTTCTTTAGTTTGCTTTCACATCATCGGGGACTGTTTTCACCTGCATTTTGTCTCCAGGGTTTCTAGGAGCAACCTAGGTCCTCTGCTGCTCTCTCTTCCCTCTCATTTCGTCATTTTGATTAATCACATCCTGCCTTTAAGTGCAGCAGGCCCCTTCTATAGGAAAGACCTGATTTTCTCTCTTAAGTTTATGTTACAGGTCAAATTTGATTTCCGCTTCCCTCAAAAACCCCCTATTTTAGGTGGGATGGAAAAAGTTTATGGAGAAATACAAGAGGATTCATATTTAAGTATACTTGTGATATTTACTATTTCAAACTTCCTAAGTACTGAAGAATGTGTGCACCTAAGAAACACACCACCAAAGGTTTTGTTCCTAAGCTGTCATATTTATGTAAAAACATATGTCCATACTTTAAAGTTCTATAATGTAGTAAAAATAATATTGATACTATATCTGAAGATTCCTGTGTAAAAAAAAATGAGTTGTAGTTTTTAAAACATCAAGAAAATATTTGAAGTTCAACAAGTTTTCATGTCTTTTGACATTTTCTGTGAAATAGTGCTATCTTCTGAAAACTTGTAGATATTTTTAAATAGTTGCAGTTCACCTCAGAAGTAAGTTCAAAAAGACCTCTATCCTTTGAGACATAAACTTCAAGGATCATCTTATTTCTGTTGGAGTAGCAGCCTCTGGTACTTCCTCCGGGTCTCTACAGACTCAGAAAGACAAACGCATTACTATAACTCTGCATGGGCTGAGTGAAGGAAAGGACAGATTATGTTTGCTGTTTGGAACCTGAGTCCGAGATGAGGACCCTTTCCCATTAGTTCATGGTCAGTTAGTAGGTTTATTGCAGAACTAAGTCCTGTATCTTCCCAAGTAGTGACTTTAGTATTGATTGGTGATAAAGAAAGAACATCTGTCACTTGTTCTGATTCATCCAAGTTCAGAGTGAATCTCAGAAGTCTCAGGTTTCTTCAGGAAGTGGAGTTCAGAAACTGTTCATGAGATCAGGTTAAGGTGACTTTTCTTTATTGTAAGCCTTAATAATTGTCCATAGAAAAAGCAAATATGCTGTAATCATATATTTAAGATAGGATTATGCTTTCTTGATGATCGAGTATTTAGGGAGGCAAGATATTTCCCAGCCATTTTTTCCCCACTTAAAGGATTGAAAAAGTCAAGAGTGGATGGTATTTGAAAATAGACTAAAAAGATGAGGATTTCTCTTTCTGAGAAGAAAATAAGACTAAGAAGGAACATAATTAAAGTTAAAAGATCACACAGGATAGCTACATGACTAACATGGATATGTTCTCCAAATTCTGAACCTATAAACTATAGGACACTCTCCAAAGACTGTCCTCTGCCAGAAGAAGAGGTTGAGGACTGGCACCAAGTACACAATGAAGGTTCAGTGAAGGTAGAGGTTCTAACAGTGGTGAACATTTATTGAATTCTTTACATGTGCTGAACTCCGTATTATATTGTTATAGCTGTTGTAGTTAACTACAACTAACTACAACTGTTGATTACATATGCTATAATCATATATTTTGATTTATCATATATTTGATATGATTACAACTAACTACACTGTTGATTACATTATCTCAATCTTCACAACTTTATGAAGGCAGCAGGTATTCTTATTTTACAAATAAAGAAACTTGAAGCTTAGACAGGTTGTATAATTTGTCTGGGCATGCAGTTCAGAAATGGTGGAACTGAGATTGATAATCGTTCATTCAGGGTATTGAAGAAGGCATGGGGTATCTGGAAACCATTGCCCTTTTTAAAAGTTTTTAAAATTACTGATATTAGATTGAGTGAATCTTATATGACAATTCTTATTACTATCTTAAGTATGTCTTAAGGATGTCATTATCATAGAACCTAAGGATGGTGACCTCAAAAGACATTGCCTGGTTGTAGTTTCTCCTCTGAGGGACAAAGAACAAAGAAAGAACTTTTTACTTGTTTAGGGGTAGTGAGAAGTTATCTTTTCTAACCTTGGATATGCTCAGGAAAGGCTTCCCTTTGAAAGCAAAACTATCTTTTAGTAACCTGCTCTAGTATATTCTGGCAGTCAGGAAGTTTATGTAAAACCTAAAACCTCACTGATATAACTCTTTTATAGCCTAAAAGGAAATCAGTGACTGCCTAATTACAACCTCATTTTATTATTCCACTGTTTGCTCAAGCCACCTTGGAGGTTCATTCAATAGCTATTTATTGAGTATCTACTCTGTATAAGAACTTACACTTAATTATACCAAGTCTGATCTTAGAAATCTTTAAAAGCAACTCTAGATAAACCTAGCCAGCCTAGATTTTTGCTTTCTTGAGTAATGATGAGTATTTGTCATTCACTATATGTTATTTCCTCTGAGGACGTAACTCTCTGAGATAGTGTTATTACCTCAGCTTTATAGATGAGGAAATTAAAGCTCAGCCAACATTAAAGAAGACGGTCCAGGTCACATGACAGGACCATGACCATGTGAGAGCTCCCAAAGAGCTTAATAATAGCTTTAATATAGAAATTTACAGTTATCAAAATGCTTTTACTCATATTATCTAATTTTCCAAACAAACACAGCAGTGGTTAGTATTGTTCTCATATTTTTTTATTGGACGTTTTTAATGTACATCTTAATGTGATTCATTCTGACATGCTTTTCATTGTGGCATTTACATATATATGCATTTTGATGTACATTATTCATATAGGTTCCCCCCCCCCCCATTTACAGATAGCATGCCTGCTTAGTACTTACTTAATAGGTGCTAAGAGCACCAGCTCCCTTATCGGATATGACCTAGTTCATTTAATGCTCACAAAACCCCAATAAGGATCACTATTCATTTTTTACAGATGATCTGCTCGAGCTCCCAAAAGTTTTAAGTGACTTACTTAGCACAGTTGTTAGGTGCCATCAAGTTGTGTCTGACTTATAGTGACCCTCTTAGGGTTTTCAATGGCTAACTGTTGTTTCAGGATTGCCTTGGAAGTGGATTGCCATATCCTTCTCCCATTTTTGCAGTGCTGGGAATTGAACTCACAACCTCAGAGACTGCAGAGCAGCACTCTACCAACTGAGCTAGGTCTCAGCTCTGCTGAGCACAGTAGGGAACTATAAGTCTAGCTTGCATCTGTCTGCCCAGTCAGCATCCATGACTACTTTGCCACGTTGACTTTACTATGCTCTGCTGCCTGGTTTTCTGATTGAGGAAACTGGAAAGTCAGAGAATTATCTAACCCAGCTGAGGTCATTCAGCTTATGAAAAGCAGAGCTGAGCCTCAGATTCTCTTAGGGGAAAGCCTAAATGGGAGAAGGACCTGGCAACCTACTCCCTAAGCAATCCCCAAACAATCAGCCGTTGAAAACTCTATGAATAGCAGAGAAGCACTGACATAATGCTGGGCATGGCACAGTGTTGGGGAATGTTTTGTTCTATTGTACATAGGGTCCCTATGAGTCAGACCAATGCAAAGGCACCTAACAATAATGCATTGAGTTGACTCTCTGCATAAGGAGAACGGTCAAGGCTGTATATTTTACATCCAAGTTAAGTGATCTCATTCCTTTGTGATATGTTTAAAGTAACTTTAATCATTTTATTCATTCTTTACATTTCTTTGTATTTTTTCCCATTTTTAGGCAGGAAGCCCTATCCTACTAATATGTTATAGAGGAATGAACACACAGGTTAAATGACTTGTTCAGGAAATTTTCTGATGAAGTTAGGCTAGAACTCAAGTCCAAAATTTAGTCCTGCATGCCCACCTCATTTATCTGTGTGTTTCTTGTCCCTCTTATCTGTTGAAAATGTTTCATGAGAATAGTCCTTGCCTTTAAGAGATGGTTTTCCTGTGCTTTAAGGAATGAGTCTTTATCTGAAGATCATTTACCATTTCTCTGAATAGTGAATTACACTCATGGTGTAAGGCAAGGAACTATGTCAATATCAGACACATAACAAGGGCCACTCAAATTAGAAATGTTGTTGATCTATTCAATCCCATCAGGGGGACTTTTAAAGCACAGAAGTTGGTTACTTTTAATGATCAAGTATCCTTTAGATTTCTGGAGGAAAAGTCTATGTTAACCATTTACAGTACTCGACTTTTATTCAAAGAAACTTCAGATAAATGTTCCTTACAATTAATTTGGGTGATTGTTTTCCCTGTATCTGTTGATATCAGTAAACATGAGATACCCAGATGTATTGAATTATTTCTGCTCAAGGAAGTATGTCCTATTTACACAGTCTTTAAATAAATTGTTTCCAAATTGAACAAATAAAGAAGAAATAGCTGAAACCCAACTGCTCTGACTGCACAGAAAAACATAGAGGGTTTAAAAGAGAAGTCGTGTCAGGAAAAAACAATGTCTTATTAGATACCCAATTTTATTTTTAGAGATAAACATGAACTTACAGTTCAAATATATTAACAATTTTTCAAACTTAAACTTTTCATTTTTCAAAGAGTGATAGGTGATGGGATAATTTTAAGTAAGCCTATCTAAATGTATTCACTTGGGGCTGGGACTTAGCTCAGTTGGTAGAGCGCCGCGCTGCAGTCTCTGAGGTCCCGAGTTCAATTCCCAGCACCACAAAAATGGGAGAAGGGCCTGGCAATCCACTCCCAAGGCAATCCCCAAACAGTCAGCCATTGAAAACCCTATGAGGGTTGCTATGAGTTGGATACCAACTCGACGGCACCTAACAACAACAACAAATGTATTCACTTAGGTGAGGAATTTTAGACAAAACAGAAAATAAATAAAATAGATTCTACTTAGTAAAAATAAACAAAGAAGATTGTTTTCTAAATGACCATTAAACTTTCCAGATAGAAATACTTACATGTAAGAAAGACAAATAGTCCTCATGCACAATCGATCTTGTCGCTGTCATTGTGACTGAAGTCTAGAAGATTTTGTGTTTTTCAGGGCGTGAAAGGTTGAGGCTATAGGAAATAGTCATTGCTTACTATTCTCACTTTTTTCTGCTTACCCTTTCTAAGTTTTGGGTTATATGTTTCTAAGGCTGCAGAGGCTGGTGCACTAAAGACTTTATTTTCTTTTTCAGACCCCAGGCAGGCACAGTCTTCCCCACCATGGTCCTATGACCAGTCCTACCCATCGTACCTGAGCCAGATGACCTCCCCATCCATTCACTCTACCACTCCGCTGTCTTCCACAAGGGGCACTGGGCTTCCTGCCATCACTGATGTGCCCAGGCGTATTTCAGGTAAAGATCAAGCTTTAACTGAAAGCCCATCCCTGTGCAGGGGTCAGGGGTCGGGAGTAGGATGGGCCAAGCCTGTCTTATCTGTGCTCACAGTAATTCCCTGTTAGAGGCCTGTGGGCAAGGGTATGACAGCAGGCAACTGGGTGTCCAGAATGATGGGGTCATTAAACACGTGAACATTTTAAGTCAAGGGACTGACAGTCCACCAGAGATGGCACACTCTCCTTAAGATGACATTTAGCGTCACCCAGGTAGCATCCTGCTGAATTGTATCCCATGTTGGGGGCACCATCTCATAATTAGGGCTTTCTCCTGAAGGTCTTACGCCAGGCCTTCCTCTGCTTACTTCTTTCTTTTCTTAAGATCTCCCTGTAAAGCAAATCACAGATTGTCGGCACAGCCCTCCGTTCCTAAAGGTTTATAAATCCCAGGAGTGCACTCTACTCAGTTCCCAGCGAGTGCACCTGCACACGGAGGAGCCTTATCAGAAGCGAGTCACTTGAAGTGCAGTGTGGCTCAGAGAAGTCTTAAAGGGCAGCATGTGTCCTCTGAGCATCCAACTTGAGCGTGAGGCCATCTTTCCATGACGCATACAGCATACTCCTGTTACTCTCAGCATGGCAGCCCCAGGACCCACAAATCTACTACTTTAAAGACATCCCCAAATTTGTGGCTCCTAGTGGGAGTATGTGTGCTAACTGACCTGGCTGCCCTCTTCTCCATACTAGAGGATTCATCATAGAAAGCCAGAAATTGTCAGTGGGGACTTCAGACTGATAAGTAGAGAAAAGTAAAAGGCCCTCAGCCAGTTGAGTCCTATGGATGAGGAAAACAATCTGTCTGTTCAGCTTAACACACAAACTCCCAATATTGCCTGCTCTCATTAAAAAAAAAAAAAAAGCAGTACACATCTACTACATCCCATACATGCCTACTACATCCCATATTGTCCCATACCCTTCTCAGCATTCGGGCCCCAAGCACCTGTGTGACTCCTGGCCAGGTTAATGCCTTTCTTTATTTCTCTTTGTGTTTCTGTCTCTGTTTCTCTCCCTCTCTCATTTTCTGCAAAGCTTGAAGCTGCTACTCTGTCCGCTGAGGTGGCATCACTGACAAGCTGAAGCTCCACCAGCAGGCTTGCAGGTCTTGATTAGATCAGACTCCTTTATTTCTTTCAACTTGGGAGGAGGGAAGGCTTTGTTTCTCAAGCAAATAGCAGGAAAGGGCTCTCTGGTCCTAGTGCCTTCACATTTTCTGCAGCAGATGGATTCCCATGGGGGTGAGTAGAGAAGGGAGAGGGGTGGACGGAGAACTGCAAGATTCTTAGGAAAGCCATGTTACCACTTTTCATTTATGACTGCTATTATTATGTTTATGAATTACATGGTATTTATTTGGGAATTACTAAGAGTACAGAATTTTAGTTTTCTTCTTCCTTGACTAGAATCACCATCTCTTTTAAGCAAACATCAATGTGAGACATAGGAAAGGAGGAGGAAGTCTCCGAGGGCATAACAAGGGCTGCCATGGGGTGAAAGGCCTTGTGTGTGATGGTGTTGAGTTAGTTCTGGGCATTCCTCTTGTATTTTGTACCAAGGGTCTATTTCACTTTACATAGGGCCAAAATGACACTTTGACAGAACAGATTTGTGCACACTTGCCTGTGCTTAGAGTCCCCGGGGGGGTTCTATCTGTCTAACCCTCTGTGGCTGAAGGAGATTTTCCATTGTTTTTGTTGTTGTTGTTGTTGTTATTTATTTTTCTCTAGCATTACCTAGAGGAAGAAACCTCAAGGAGTGATTGTAGCTTTAGAGACACTTACCTATGGCATTTTCTTACTAAAATGTATTGGTATATAAATTCACTAGGGAAACTACTGAAAATAACATCAAAAAGATAACTACATAAATGGCTAGTTATTACTGTTAATCACCCATGTAATGTAGATTATTTTTAGTCCCTTTAGCTAGAATTACTTAAAATAGTTTTGTAAAACAACATCATAACTCTTCCCAGTCCACAGAGAAGGAGGTAGGAGCAAAAACTGGTTAACTGTGTAGCCATATAGTGATCTTTGGCCAAAAGTAGGAACAAGCCCCTGCTTTAAACTGGTTTCAAACGAGCTTAGTCCAGTTTCTTCTTCCTCACGAAGCATGTCTGTGAGTGGTTACTGGTAAAGAAGTAACATGGGGCCAAGGTGGGAGGTTCTGTATAAACATTAAAGAGAACAGAAAATCCCTCTTGTCAGTATATAGGGAAACAGGAAGAAACTACTAGCTATGGACTGTCAGAGAACTGGAGGAACCCTGCTGTACCTGACTTTGGTCTTGGCTGTGGAACTGTGCCTCCACACCAGAGCACAGCCTAATGGACTTGGGGACCACACCATCTAGAGTAAGCACTGCCTTTTACTTCCCAGGGGCCTTGCCTTGGAACCTTCTTGGAGAGGAATCTGTCTCATAGGTTCCCAGGGGCCATATCATTTAATTTCTGTTTTATTATTATTCTCCTCAGTATCTAAAGCCATCCTTAAGAGCCATAGAGGCTCCTAAAGTGAAACTTTATTTAGTAAATAAAACCCTTTGGATTGAGTCTGTTCCTATGCCTCTAATTTTCATCATGCTCTATGCCAAGTAATGTTCTTTGCCTGTCACATGGTCAGCTAAAACATTAACCTCCATTACCAAACCCAAGCAGACCTGTTGTGTGGTTGTTGTTGTTAGGTGCCGTTGAGTTGGTATCCGACTCATAGTGACCCTCATAGGGTTTTCAATGGCTGACTGTTTGGGGATTGCCTTGGGAGTGGTTGCCAGGCCCTTCTCCCATTTTTGTGGTGCTGGGAATTGAACTCAGGACCTCAGAGACTGCAGCACAGCACTCTACCCACTGAGCTAAATCCCTGCCCTTAAGCAGACCTAGGGTCACTTTTTGAGAAGTCTTTCAGAGCGTTCATATTTTTGTGAACCGATATCATTTCTCATCTCCCTATCTAAAAGGATACACAACATACTCTCATGTGATATGGGGCAAGAAGTAATAAAATTCTTTAATGATATAGTAGGTCAGAGAGTCAGACTCAAGTTTCAATCCTAGTTCATAGAAATATCAGGCAAGCTTCTTATCTAAAATTTGTTGTTGTTTTTAGGTGCCATCGAGTCAGTATCCGACTCATAGCGACCCTCTAAGGGAAGCACTATTGTCAATGCTTCTCCGCTGTTCATAGGGTTTTCAATGGCAGATTGATTTTTGGGAGGGGGTTGCCAGGTCCTTCTCCCAAGCCTACAGCACCTGGTGTTCCCAGGCGGTCTCCCATCCAGGTACTAACCAGGCCCGACCCTGCTTAGCTTCCGAGATCTGACGGGATCGGATGCCACAGGGCTACGGCTGCAGGCATCTAAAATTTAGGTTTTTAAAAATTTTATAAATAGGGATATAGTATTTATCTTTTGGGATTATTGTGAGGGTATAAAGTGCTCAGGACAGACCTGGCACACAATGTGTACCAAATACATTGTTGTTGTTGTTGTTGTTGTTGTTATGTGCTGTTGAGTTGTGTTTGACTCATAGCAACCTTATGTACAGCAGAATGAAACAGAACTATATATTGTGCCATGCACATGATCATTTTATTTTTGAGCCCAATGTTGCAGATGCTATGTTTCTTCTCATTTTGAGTTGTGCCACATCAGCAAAAGGAGGTCCTAGGGGCTTTACTCCATTCCCATCATTAAGGTTGACTGTCCTTTGAGGAGACTACTCTTCTTCAGTTGTTCTTGAATGCCTTTCAGACTGGGGGGGCTCATTTTCTGGCACTATATTTGACAGTGCTTCTCTGCTATTGATAGGGTTTTCTATAGCAAATTATTTCGGGAGTGGACTGCTTGGTCTTTCTCCCTATTCTATCTTGATGTGGAAGCTTAGCTGAAACTTGTTCACCATAGTAGCTTCACTAGTATCTGAAATACTGGTGGGCCTAGCTTTCAGCATCACAACAACACACAAGCCCCCACAGCACACAAGCTGACAGATACCTGGGGGAAATACATTGTGGCTGATACTATGAAGCTAAAATTGTTTTAAAGATTGTTTATCCATATATTCGTAGGCAAGCTTTGACTTAAATAAATAAAATAAATAAAAATCTAAACTTTATTTAAAGGGGATTATTTGCTTTAAAAATAAATCATCACAGAACATACTTAAAATAAAAATCTCTTAGAATATGTAAATATTTAAATGAATTAAGACTAATATGGCATTCACAAAACAATATAGTACACAGCACATAGAAATACTCAAATATTTACCATTGTTATTGTTATTATGTAGATTTCAATAGAATATTTAAAGAGCTAAAAGCAATTGAGAATCATTTTCAACAGGTCTGTAAGCATTAAGGAAAAATAACCGATTAGATCATAAAATAGAAAATGTTGAGTTGTATTTACATTAACTACTCATAATGTTCTGTTCCAAGGGATCATAGGAATAAAAGCAACCAGAAAGATACTAGGAAAATATCTGTTTCTAAAGAAATCCTAAAAGACCATTTCAAAGAAGGACCATGATTTAATCTATTTGAAGATCTTCTGAAGACCCAATTTTATAACTTCCTTTCTTCTGAGTAGTTTTCCAAGTATGATTAAAATTCTAGAGTTTAATGAGTTCTAACAATGACAATGAGATTATATTGTATGATGCATGTGGTCTTCCTCAAATTCTTTTTGGAAGCAAGATATAAACAAAATAAAGTAAAATAAAATGATAAAGATATATAAGCTACACTTCCTATTTTACTCTCAGAGAATGATGTAATACTAGATGTCCTAAAGTTCATAGGCACAATATAAAGATTTGAGAAATATTTCCTTAACCTTAGATAGCCTTAAATATTGTAACAAGAACAACAAAAACACCAGTTATAGGTTTATAAGTGAACAATGTGCAGTTGGCACGTAACTGACAAATAGGGTCTACTTTATTGTAAGGAGTTTGGATTATACACAGTTAAATTATAAAATCAAGCTTGACTTCTCAGAAACCAGTCTTATGACATTGCAGTGCAGAAGCAGCCCTATGGGATTTGGTCTTCTTCGTCCAAGCATATTTACTAGAGTAAGTAAGGCTTTATCATATAATAACCTGAATCTAAGTAATTCTCAGTGGTTTTATACATTACTTCATTTCATCTTTTATGGTCCTGAAAGAATATTCACTACACAGAGGCTGCTAAAGTTATTTCTCAGAGGTTCTGTTAAAGAGTAAGGTGTAGCAAAGCAAGGGCCAGCAGGCTATCCACAGCCAAGCCATTGCATGTCCTTATAATTGTAATAATATTGGAAGTCATCTTGTGAGGCTTGGTACAAAGATTATTCTCACTTCTCTGGAAGTTGTTACAGAACACTATATAAATAATTGATGACCTTCAAAATGTGTTTTATGTGATAATCCTACCTTGGAGGAAGCACAGCTGTTTATTGAGTCTGATTCTTGACTTGTGGGTTCGATAGGAACTCTTGTTATCTTCCTAAAGAAGAGCTTGCATGAGTTTTTGTTGTCATTGTTGTTGTTTTGTTCACAGCACATAACTCCTCTCCACCCTGTCTATCTGTGTGAAGTAGTTTTGAATAACCTAAGTCTGTGCCAGCCTGCAACTGTACCACTATGGCATCCGATCCCATCAGATCTCAGAAGCTAAACAGGGTTGGGCCTGGTTAGTACTTGGATGGGAGACTGCCTGGGAATACCAGGTGCTGTAGGCTTGGGAGAAGGACCCAGAAACGTACTCCCCAAAAACAATCAGCCATTGAAAACCATATGAAGAGCAGAGAAGCAAGACTATAATGTTTTACCTGTCGTATGCAGGGTCGCTGTGAGCTGGACACTGACTCCACAGCACCTGACAAGTCTGTACCACTCTTTGGCATGTGTGAGGTGGAAGGGATTCACCCAGGCACTTTTCTGTGGTCATGGTCATGGTGGACCCATCTGATGCTCTCTGGGGGCCTCGTAGAGACTTACTAGAGATGTTCAGAGAAAGATCATAGATACTGTCTGTCTCTGTTTCTCTGAGAGAGGCCACTACAAGTTGAATGAAGGATTTTTCTCTGGGTTTTTGGAATTTTTTTCTTACATAGGACAGAGTTAAGAATTTTATCTTTTAAAAGTTATCTTTTTCTGTTTAAGCAAATAGCCTGAATGTCTTCTTTCAAAATATTTAATTATCAAAAAATTCTACTTAATCAACAAAACTACTAAAGATGTCTCCATTTTTATGACTCTCAGTTGCTAAACTATCATATTTCCAAAGGTCAGCAGAATGGGCATTAGTCTAATAAATAAAGTAACTTAAATTATTTTATATTATCGCTGTCACAAAATCGAGAAATTGCCAGTGGAAAAACTCATGTGATCACTTGAGGTCTGTCAGGAAGATTGTTTCATGTCACTTCAAACCCAGTGGTGTTTGATGTAGTTCGTTTAAAAGTGTCCCTTATAAGCTAGCCTCTATCCAGTCTCCCGAATCAAGTTTTTGAAATCAGCAGCTTCCATAATGTGCCAGGGATGTGTGAGCATTTATTTTAACAGAGCAGCTCTTAACTCACAGGAGGGAGCAACGCCTTAAGAAGGTTAAAAGGAAAACTCCAGCAATTAATACTAATAAACCAGAAAGTTAAAGCGACTGTAGTAAAACATTAGAGCATCTACTTTTTACTTCAGACCCATTCCTTTATTAAGAGCAACTTGTTTGATAAACATACCTCTGCCACAGCAGCCACAGGCAAGTAATTAAGTTTAATAGCAGCCACTCTTATTTTGAAGAAGTTCTCTGTTTAAAGCCACAGAGGGGGAAGTTATTAAATTTAATGGACCCTAAACAAAGGCAAGTCTTGTGTTAACAATGGAATACTCAATATTCGTCTCCATTATATCAGCTATAATTGATTGGATTATTTTAGTATTCTGTAAATCAAAGTCCATCTTGCTTTCCCTAAAAATAGGCTATCTTTTGGCAAGGACAGATGGTACTTTAATCTTACTTGAACCTCAGTTACTTGAATTTTTTAATGTACTGAGGACCTAAAAAGTGGTTTCCATTCCTGCTAATCACTTGGAGATAACTGGCCCAGCTCACAAAGTTGACTAAGCTTGGTTATATGACTCATTACAGTTATTTGTAGCTAGACTGAGGTACCAAAGCTCAGAATGGAGCCTATGTACATGATTTGACCCTGATTTAATACATGGTTCTTGTCAGTTGTTTTGTGAGGATTTATTTCTGACACATGTACAACCACCCACACATAGGGAAAAGATTTAGTAATGAAAGGACTTACGCAGGATGGCAAACACATGGTGATAAATTTTATTGAAAGATTTGCTGCCGTCTCCTTCCGTTCATAGACGTAAGCTGCGGAGTGTGAACCTCACTTCACCCAAAGTATTGATTTTTTTCATGCTACAGTAGCTTCTGTGCTATGCGGGGATCTGAGAAGAGAGTGGAGACAGTTTAACTGAGGAAACCTGAGTTTTAGTGTCAGTGTCACTAAAGATTCTTTGTACTATTAACATATTGTGCCTCCGTGGCCCCGTGTAAATAAAGCATTCAAAACTACCTATCTATATATCTCAGACATTCTGCAAGGAGGAAGATGTCTATTTGTTCCTAGGGCTTTCCGTAAAAGTTTGCCTTACCAAATAAATGCTAGTGAAAAAACCATTAGTTTCAAAAGAGTAGAAAAAACGCTGTGATGTATATGTTTTTAAATTAATACTTTATTTTAGAATAGTTTTAGGTTCTCAGAAAAATTGAGCAGAAAGTATAGAGGATTCACACATCTTCCCCATCTCCTCCCCTTTTCTCTTTTTATTTTTCATCTTGCATTTGTTAAAATTGATTAACCAATGTTGACATGTTTTTAGGAAATTGAGTTGGTAGTTTATCTTAGGGTTAACTCCTTGTGTTATGCAATTCTGTGGGTCTTGCTAAGTGTATAAAATCATATGGAGCCAGGTGCTGTGGCACTGGCCCATAATCCCAGATTTGGGAGGCGGAGACAGGAGGATCATGAGTTCAAGGTTAGAGGCAGCCTGTATAACTTAGCAAGACCTTGACTGAAAATAAAAAATGGGCTGGAGGTGCAGCCCAGTAGAAGAGCACTTGCAAAGGATGTGTGAGGCCTTGGGTCAACTCCCAAGTGACACTAACACACACACAAAGTCACACAGATTAGTTTCCTGCCCTGAAACCTCCTGTATACCACCCATTCATCTCTTTTCCCCTGTTCTCCTCCTACCCCACTAGCAACCACAGATATTTTTACTGTCGCTATGGTTTTCCCTTTTCTGGAAGAGTTGCAATCACACAATATGTAGCTTTCTCAGACTGGCTTTCTTCACTTTGCAGTACATATTTAAGTTTCCTCCATGTGTTTTCATGACTTAGTAGCACATTTTTCTATTATTAAATAGTAATCTGTTGTAGGCATGCTATTATATTTTTAAACACATAAGGATGCTCTCTTTGCACCTAGAAATACCACTTCCTTATTTTCTTTCGTCACTGACTTTGCCAGTGATATTTCCTGTTACAAAACATTTCATGCACTTCTTCCTAGGGAAGCACTTCTGTCACAGCACCTGTGGCCAAATGGTTTTCCATGTCTTTAATCTATTTTTAATTAAACATCTTTTTCTTAATTTTGCCTATAGAGAAATTCCTAAACATTCCCCTTTAGGGTGGTCATTCAAATCAACTCAAATCCAGGACAGACCTCATTAAAAACAACAGTCAATTTATGTGCTTGCTTATCTGTATCCCCAAATATTTGACTCTGTTAGGTAAAGGTGTGCCTTTTCTCCTAGAAATTCCTGGCATTCCTGAAGGATGCCATGCTGGCTCCCACTTCCACACAGCCCACTTCTCTGCATTGGTGGGCAGGGCTTTCTTTGTTGCTTCCTTTTTGGCATTTCTCTTACTGAGTCATTCTCTGATGTATGGTCCTGCTTCTCCATATGTTGTCTCTGTACTTTGCACTCATCTCTCATGTGTACACGTCTTCTTTCAGAATAAATTTTTGATTACATGCTGTTCTCCTCTTATTGAAGGAAATGTTCTCAAGGACAGGGACCATAACTTTCATATCTTTGAATCATTATAGCCTAGCACAGTTTTGAAGGTATTTCAGATGCTTAATAATGTACACTGAAACAGATATTAGTAGGAAAGAAGTTTTTTAAAAAAAAAGTCATTTAGAAAAATAAAAGGGAAAAAGTATAAAAAAGATTTTGTTCACCTGGAACAACAAAGAAAGGGCAAAACAAGAGAAACTTTTATTGCTAATAAGGACAGGAAATAGCGCAGTAAGAGTGTGCATAAGCAGCATATATTTTTATCTCCAAGTCTTTTTGCAAATGTGTTTCATATTTAGAACATATATCAAGACTGCATCTGTTTTCGGAACTTACTGCTAACAGTTAGTAATAATGCCAAAGCATACTTTAGGTCCAACTTGAAACCAAATGATCAAATAGCCATTTTGATTTCTGATTTAGAGTCTGACATTAATTATAGCCATCATGCAATAAAGTGTCAAAGTCTTTTCTGAGAAAATATTAGAAATTATATTAACTAAGTTGTAAACTGAATGAAAAGCTATTCCTCTAAAACAAAGCAAAAGATCTGGTTTGGGCAGCTTTCATTTCTCATGAAGTCTTACCTTCTTCAGATGGAAACTTTCCTATATTTCCCCTTCTCTTTTAAACCCTTGCTGTGTGATGTGGTTTGATGCCACCTCATGTCCTGGTCAGTGGTCTCTGCATACATTACTATTTGTCAGTATCTTTCTTAATGCCTAATACTCAGAGCCAGACTCCTCCTTTATTTTCAGCCTCTGGTAGTGCAGGCTAAAAGGGCCATTGTTCTTTTGGTGACCAGGTCACCCTTTACTGTATTTGCTACTTCTGTCAAGCTGCATTTTTCCCACTTACTTTTAAAGCCACCTTTTAAAATCCAGCTATGATAGTTTCCAGTTATTCTTGTGAGGTTTTTTTTTTTTTTCCTCATTTAGTTCAGGTGATAATTTCTGCCTGCTAAGAACTTTTTAGATTTTAATAATGCCATGTTGTTGTTGTTGTTAGATGCTGTCAAGTCGGTGTCTAACTCATAGCGACTCTATGTACAATGGATGAAACACGATTGTCATGCTTTTCTGCTATTCATAGGTTTACAATAGCTGATTATTTTGGGGGAGTGGGTTGCCAGGTCCTTCTCCCAAACCTATAGCACCTGGTGTTCCCAGGTGGTCTCCCATCCAGGTGCTAATTATGTCCAACCCTGCTTGGCTTCCGAGATCTGATGGGATCAGATGCCACAGTGGTATGGCTGCAGGCACTTAAGGTCATAAGGTGTTATTATATTCCTTCCTATGTGGGATGTCTTTCTTCAACTTACTTCAATCATTTCAAGTCACCTCAAATATTTAGCATATACTTAAAATGTGCTAACAGGCAAGGAGTGAAAAAAAAAAACAAGGTATCATCTCTGCCTTCAAGAAGCAGTCAGTTTTGTCATGTAGGAGGCAACAGAAAGCCAACATGATGCAGTCACATTTTGATGCCAACTCATGTAGAGGTTATTGTAGGCAAAAGATGCTCAGGATTTTAGTGAATAGAGACTTCTTTTGCACCTCTGCCCTGTTAATTCTCATCCATAACCAATGTAAAGCCATCTCCTTTAGGGAATCAAAGAAAGACAATTCCATTTTGCTCAGATTATACTCTGAATTGCTTCAACAATTATATTTTCAACTTTAAAAAAATTACGTATTTGTACGTGGCTTCTTAATGTTTCTTAAGATGAGACAAGAATATATATGATCTTGCCTTTTCCCACCTAGATTGAATGCTCCCCTAGGCCAAGGGTCTTGTCTTCTAATCCTTTGCTATCTTTTCATAACTTCAGCTAGATTGAAAGCTCCCCTAGGCCAAGAGCCTGGCTTCTTAATCCTTTTCTATTTCTCTGTAAGTCTTATTTCAGTGCTTTGCATGTATATGTTCGTGGGAAGTACTTGCCTTTTGCAAGAAAGTCTGCCCAGGAGTCTGTACTGCAAGCTTAAAAGGGTACTTATGCTATGACTCTCATTGTTGTTTGGTGTCCTGGAGTCAGGTCCAACTCATAGTGATCCTCATAGGGTTTTCAATGGCTGACTATTTTGGGATTGCCTTGGGAGTGGATTGCCAGGTCCTTCTCCCATTTTTGTGGTGCTGGGAATCGGATGTGGGACCTCAGAGACTGCAGCACAGCGCTCTACCAACTGAGGTAAATCCCAGCTCCCCAGGAAAAATGTTGTTAGGAGCCCTTGCGTCGTGTCTGACTCATGGTGACTCACATAGAGTTTTCAATGGCAGATTGTTTCAGGATTGCCTTGGGAGTGGGTTGCCACATCCTTCTCCCATTTTTGTGGTGCTGGGAATCAAACTTGGGACCTGAGAGACTGCAGAGCAGTGCTCTACCAACTGAGCTAAATCCCAGCCCCTCAGGAAAAATAGGACCACTAAAATCACTAGGTCTTAGTATTATGTCATTACTTCATTGTTTGTTGATTTCTCAGGAAATATTAATTGATCACTGCTGGTAGAAAAAGGACAGAGAAGTTGCATGACGATTTCAAGTGAGCTCTTAGGTTGACTAATATGTAGAAAGAAGGAAACCTTAGGAAAGAGGTAGCTAAGCAAATAAAGTGGCTGAGGTTTAGCTCAGTTGGCATTCTCTGAGGACCCAGATGCAATCCCCAGCACTGCAGTAATGGGAGAAGTATGTAGCATTCCACTCCAGAAGCAATCTTGAAATAGTCAGCCTTTGAAAACCCTATGAGGGTTGCTATGGGCTGGACCCAACTTGATGACACCTAATAATAATAAGCAAATAAGAAGTTTCCTTTTAATAATCAAAATCATACATGATAAAGTGCAAATTGTTGTTAGGTGCTGTCTAGTCAGTGTCTGACTCATAGCCAGCCTGTGTACAGCAGGCAAAACACTATTGATAGTGCTTCTCTGCTATTCATAGGGTTTCAAAGACTGACTGTTTTTTTGAAGTGGGTTGCCAGGTCCTTCTCCCAAGCCTATAGCCCTGGTCAAGTCACCAAACTTCTGTGGGTCTTAGTTTCCTCATGTGTGAACTATATTAGTTGGGTTAAATGTTTTCCAAAGTAGATCATAAAGCTTTGGATGTCTGTGATACTAAATTAAAGCCCAAAAGGGTAAATTTTCAAGCAGAAAAGGTTTAATCATCACATCTGAAAGCCAAATATTACTGTCAATAATAACAACAAAGTCTAGGATAGTATTTGATTGAAGAACTCAATTACCAGAAGCAACTACTGATAGATGTCAAGAAAAGCTTTGTTTCTAGTGGGAAGGTTAATTAATTTCCAAAAGTTGTACATTCAAACCTTGACACCTGATCTCAGCTGAACCTTTGCTTAAGGTGAAGCCTCATATACAAACATGTGTGTCAGAGTCTGTAGACAGATTTGGACACCCTAGATTTAATTTAAAATTAAGGAATTTTATTTATTTATTTTTCATGGCTTTAGATAATTTATCTGTTTTAATCCCCTTTCCTTGATAATAGCTATAATGAAGTATCATTCGTGTTACTGGAAACAGAGCTAAAGGTTACTAGAAATGAGCTAAGGATTACTAAAACACAAAAACACTTCAGTTCTGCCAGGAGCAGTGGTGCCTATGTATAATTGCAGAAACTCAGGAGGTAAGGCAGGAGGATCACTTAGTCAAGGAGTTTGAGCCCAGCCTGGGCAATATAGTAAGATCTCATCTCAAAAAAATAAAAATATGAATTCTTTTTATATGAGAATAAATGAGGTCAGAGAGCAGCCTTTCTATATTAAATAAGTTGGATATATTTAGAGACAATATGATTTGAATCAGAACAGGATTTCTTTTAGTACACCATCACTGTGACAGTATTTTATGACCACGTGATAAAAATATTAATATAAATTATTACCAGTATTAAACTCACTCATTTATTGGGCACTGTTCTACTCTTAGGAAGCATACTGATGAACAAGACAGGCAAGCCCATGGAACTTCTGCTACTGGCAAGTAGTGCAGTGATTAAACAGTCAGTCTTGGGAGCCAGACTCCCTGGGTTTAAGTCAAATCTCCTTCACACTACCTATGTGATCTTGCAGAGGTTACTCAGTTCATCTGTACCTCACTTTCTTCATTGGTAAAAAAAAATTGAGCATATAATAATAGCAGTAATAATAATAATAATACTTGCCTCAAAAGATTGTTTACAATGCCAAAGAATAATTAATATGTGTAGAGCCCTTAGAGTAACACTTAGCACGTAGCAAATGTGACCTATTAGTGTGGATGGGAGGTAAAATGAAAATCAGAAAATATTAACCAGACATATGGACTATGAGAAAAGTAAATGAGGGTGATGTGACAAGAAGTCAACACCCAAGCTGAACTCTAAATAACAGGAGTTGGCCCTGTGAAGATTTGAGGGAAGGGAGGACATTCCAGGTGGTGGGAAAAGCTACTGAAAAGACCCTTAGGTGGAAAGGATTTGGGGTGTTTAAAGAAGAATGCCCAGTGCCTGGAACATGTAGGGGATGTGAAGTTAGAGACTTAGTGAATCTCTCCTGGTCAGGATCAGAAGTTTGGATTTGCTGCTACGTGCAGCATTTAAGCCATTGGCAGATTTCAGCCAGGGTCATGATGTACACTGATTTCTGTTTTCAAATAGCCACTCTGTCTGTCAAGTGGGCAGTTAAAAAGGGGTGAGGAAGGAAGAAAAGAGTGTGGTTGGGAGGCTGTGGGTGTCACCTGGTGGGAGGATGGTGGCTTGGGCTTGTCTGCAAGTGGCAGAATGGAGACACTCTGGAGTGGAGAGAAGGACCTTTAGCCAGGTCATTAAAATATTTTAGTCATGCTTTCAACTAATCATTAGCTGACTTTTAAAGGAATAAAATCATATCTTTTAACATTTTAATTAATGTTTAGACACTATCTGTATACTCCAAAATGAGTGGTAATTAGGAATTGCTTCATTTATTAGATGAATACAGAATCACCCCCCTGGAAAACTCAGGCCAGAAACCTATTTGAGAGCCAACATGTTTTGTTTGTTTGTAAATTACTAATTTTCTGGTGTTTCCAGTAGGTCCCCTTCTTTTTTTTTTTTTGGTAATGGGGGTTGAACCCAGAGCCTCACACTTGCATGCTCTGCAAGTGCTGAACCACTGTAGCTCCCCTTCTTTGATACTGCAAATGCAGATTTCAGTGTGGAGATGTGCACTGAGGAGATGAATTTCGGGGGCTGAAATGGTGTTGTATGTTTTACTATCTTTTCTAGCTTTTACACACCAGTTCCTTGTACTGCTTTTAAGAGGGGCTAAAATGAAAATGAGCATGTAGGTGTGACCAAGCTGGTCCTGCGGGTACTCATTAGGTGACCATGATGGGGAGTGTATGGCAATAGTCATAAAGTGAAGAGATTCCTGGGCAGGGGCTAGCAGTGTCTTTAGACTTGTAAGCAAATATCCTGCTTTTGAGAAAAGCACAGTTGAGTAAGAGACACTATCAGCTGTCTTCCCTATGAATGGAGTGAACGTTGACAATGGCTTCACAGAGGACAGAGCAGTTGGGTTGTTGTTGGGTGCCATCAAATGGAATTTGACTCATAATGATCCTATGTACAACATAACAAAGCACTACCCAACACTGGGCCATACACATGATCGTTTTATGTTTGAACTCAGTGTTGTAGCCATTGTGTTTCTTCTCATTTTGAGTTGTGCCACATCAGCCAAAGGAGGTCCCTGGGGCTTTACTCCATTCCCATCCTTAAGGTCGACTCTACATTGAGGAGGTAACTCTTCCCCAGTTATTTCTTGAATGCCTTCCAGCCTGGTGGCGGTGTTGGGGGTGGGGTGTCATTTTCCAGCACTGTATTTGACAGTGCTTCTCTGCTATTCATGGGGTTTTCATTGGCTAATTGTTTTGGGAGTGAGCTGTGAGTCCTTCTCCCTAATCTGTCTTAGTCTGGAACTTCAGCTGAAACCTGTGCATCATGGGTGGCCCTGCTGGTATCTGAGATATGGAAATACCAGCATCATAGCTTTTAGCATCACAGCAAGCCCCCACAACATGACAAGCTGACAGACACATGGGGGGAGAAATTTGGGGAATAACTTAAATAGAAAGGCTCTGAACTCAGAAGGATGAGGAACTCGTTCTAAGCAGTATCTCATAACCAGAAGCTAAAATTAAAGGAGAAAAGTTCAAATAGGTAAGACTGTTGGCCCAGTAGTTGTATTAAGCCATCATTTTCTCCTCAGATCTGTGCACTGTGTCCCTAAGAAGAGATTCTTCCTTATAAAAGCTTCAGTTTGGGGCTATAGACATTAACTTCAAGATCTTATGGAGATATGAGGAGTTTGTCTTGCATTTCCTGTTTGAAAAATAACAAAATTCCTGCTCTGCTTGGACATAAGTTTCCTCTTGCTTGGAATCTCAAAATACAGATGTTGTGTACTGAAAACCACTTGAGAGCTGTTTGTTTGTTGTTTTGTTTTAAAGGAAAGTAGGTGAATAGTAGAATTGGGGCCTGGGGAGCACGTTTCCCAGCAAGTGAAGCTACTGAAACAGTATTTGAGGGATTTATTTTGAGTTTTGGAAGTTCAAAGGACTCAGAAAAAGATGTACTTCAAAGAGTGTCATCATAGGAAATCAAGAATAATTCAAGAGCTCTGAAAACTGTATATACATTGAAGCTCTGGATGGATAAAGTTTCTTTGTCTCTCAGACCGTTTTCAACCTTTCTCTCTGACCTTTTCATTTAGAAGGGTAAAATAAAAGAGAATGACAGTCGGACAATTCAGTTAAAAGAAGATGCAAAACCACAGTGACAAATAGCAGATAAGGAGCCTCTGGGAAAAAAAAAATAGTCACTTTAAAAAATAATAAGATGTAAAGGCTGAGTGATCTGTTGGAAAGAGGAGTGTTTTCTCTCCATGAGCCAAAAAGGTGTGAATCCTGTAGATACAGATATGCGTAATTAATTTCCCTCCTCTTAAGATGAGGAGCTGGACTTGCTCATACTCAAAATGCTCCATTCTTCAGGGTTTCATACTGATCTTTCTCACTACAACACTGTAGTGTAATATTGAAAATCACTGTAAACATGGGTAAGGATATTGGTAACTAGACACATATTTAAGGACCTTAAATCTAGAAGACTGAAAGAAGTGGTTATGTTTCAGCCCTTTGCATGCTTTCTGAATTTTCCAAGCTGGTATTTAAAGTGGCAGGTTAGGACTCTCACAGCCACAGATTATACCATGGGTCCCTGCAGGGGGCTGAATGACATTTCCCTGCTTTTCTTTGCCCTGTTTCTTGGTACCTAAAGGAGAAAACCATTTCTTCCAAGTGAACTCCACCTAAGGGTATTCCTACCAACATTTTTAAAAAGTTAAATTTGGCAAGCAAGTAGGTTCTAACAAATATAACAAATAAACAGGTTAACATTGAGGAAAACAGGGAAAGAATAAAGAGATTAATGAGTTCCCCACAGCATCACATTGCATATGAAGAGGCCCATGGCCCAGTGTAGTTAACTGACAAGTAAACTCTGGCAGCCTCTGGCATCCCCAGGATGCTGGCCCAAAGGCTGGATCAGCCAAAACGGGTGGAGACTTGGGCAGAAGCAACAGAGCATAAAGAGGAAAACTGAGACCACCACCAGGAAGGAAAAGGCATCTGGGGGTTTCTTCCACTGTTCTCATTGAGGAACTCCAGAAAGTGAGAAAATTATAAATATACCAGGACCACTCAGGCCATCTAAAATAGTAGCTTTTCTGATAGCATAAATTACTTAAAACTTCAGATAAAGAACACCATCTTAGACCCTGAGGTAAATTAAATGCAGAGAAAAATAGGAAGAATTACAGCAACTAAGTCCAAAGGTGAAAATAAAAATAAATGCATTGAAAAACTTGGGACAATTTTCCCTTGGTATCCAAGACCCTCTGTGGATACCAAAATCCACAAGCACTCAAATACATTATATAAAATGGCATAGTGTTTGCACATAACCTATGTACAACTTCCTGTATGCTTACACTTTCCTGCATAAGTAATTCATTTACTTATAATACCTTATACCATGAAAGTGCTTTGTAAATAATTGTTTTACTGTACTGTTTGGGGAATAATGGTAAGAAAAAATGTCTGTACATGTTTGGTACAGGTACAATTTAAAAGATATGTATGTGTGGTCCATGGATGCAGAACCCATGGATAGGGAGGACCAACGGTATTAATATCTAGGTAGTGCTTTAAATATATAGAAAACACTGTCACAGATATTATTTAATCATTACAACAACTCACTGGAATATCAATATCCTGATAGTCTATATTTCTCCTGTAGGAAATTAGGACTCAGAGATATTCACAGGCTTATCTAAGGTTACACAGTGAAAGGGAGGGAGAATGAAAGTCAACCCTAGGACATTGGCTCCAAATAATGTGCTTTTCCCTGCTATGCATTGAGATAGGAATCTCCATTTCAGAACAAAACTTTTGCTACAGAAGCCCATTGGGCGTCATCCTAAGAAGAATTTTTTTTCTCATTGCTCTTTTCTGGCCACACCTGGATAACACCAGCAGTCCTTATTAAGCAGCTGGCGTTCCTGCTTAATGCAGATCAGAGGACCTAAAATAAAGTAAAACTCAAGGAATCTCTAATCAGAAATAACAGTGGAAATAATCTGCTTTTCAATTTGATAAACATAAATTTTATTCTAGAGGTTAAAAATGTACATATTAATGAAATCTTAAAACTTCAAAGTCTGTGCTTTTATATGTGGGGCAAGGAAATGGAAAGTGACTTAAATTTGCATAACAATGCATCCTACCTTGCTGGAGTTGAAATCATTGATATAAAATTTTTAGATTCAGATAATTCAGATCAAACAATTTGCTTAAAGAATCTAGAACAAAGGGGAAAAAGAAATGGTTCACATCATCTTTCCCATTGAGTGTGTGAACCCAAAGTTAGCTTTAACCTTGTTTAGTGCTAAATTTTACTTAAAAAAAGTGATAGTGTTCCCGTTTTATTATGGCCTATATATAAAAAAACACTTTTGTTAATAATTATATTTTTTATTTTGAGGACAAATATTCTACATTTTTTAACTGACATGTTTTTATCTAGAAAGAAAACCTGGATTATTTTTGCATATCAGATATATAAATTTATTACCTCATTTTTGAAAACTGTAATGGTGCTTTTTTTTCAATCAATGAAGATCTTTCTTTACAAGAATAGTATTTATAGCAGAGTTTTTATGGTAGAGTCAGAGTTTTAGAGCTGGAAAACACACGAAGATGATTTAGTCAAATTCTCTCCTTCCCTTGGGAAGGAATGTGTGGGTCAGGGAGAAGGAACTCTACCCTGATGGCACTGCCTCAGTGAGGGCAGCGCTGGGACCAGAATCCACACCTCCCACTGCTGGTCCAACAGAATTACTTTCTTCTGCTACCTTCCTCATGGGCCATAAATATTCTTCTTTTTGTTGACATATATGCCCACTGTGTCCTGAATAATTGAAAAACGAACCTGGAATCGCTTTCTCCTTCTCTTTTGCTCCTTTCCTCTTTTCTCCCTGAAATTAAATTCTGAAGAGATTGAATAGGTTTTGCCCTGAATCTATGGCAGCACCATCTCCCTAGACCACTCACCAGGTGTTTTGGTCCACATCAGGAGTGGGCTCAGTGGACGGTATTCTCAGGATTTGGGTTTTGTCCTGGGTAGTCAGTAAGCTTCCAGTGTCTGAGAAGCGGCTACTAGACCACTGTATGCTTCTCTGTCATCCCACAGTCCGCCAAGTGGACCAGCCCTCCTTTTTAGTCGTCAAAACAAGTAGCTCCTCTCAGACACCTTAATACATAATTAGGTGTGTCTGTTTACATGTGGGAGACAGAGGGCTTCATGTCCCAAAAAAATACAAGGAGTCTGGGAGCAGCCACAAACAGATGTTGAAAATGTCCATTTCTGGAGAGTTTATTGCTATAGCACCAGGAATAAACATTGAGATGAAACCCCTCTGGAAAGTGTGTGTGTGTGTGTGTGTGTGTGTGTGTGTGTGTGTGTGTGTGTGTGTGTGTGTGTCTATCGAGAAGAATTTATTGAGAAAGTGAAAGGAGTTCTATCCCCCCCTCCCATTTGTTCTAGTATTTGTTTATCTCCTACAACAAGGAAAATTTCACTATTTGACTTTGGCTGTTTGAAAACTTTTGGCAAATGCTTAACAATTTGTAGGGTTTGATTTCTCTCAAAAAACCACTCTGAGAACAAGTCTCTATGTAACTAAAATGTGTTTGTTTTTGTTTAAATCACTCAGAAGAGAAATCATCTCTTGTCTATTGTTAAAAGAGAGGTTTCAATCAAAGGAAAATTCTCCATATTCTAAAATATACAAACAGCTCTTTGAAATTGATGCCAAATCAAACTCTAAAAGGGACATTTTTCTTGCAGAAGTTTTGAGTTAATTCCTTGTGCAGAGCTTCAGTGGAAAAACTCTGAGACTGTCAGAGGAACGAGTTACTACAACACCACATTCGGATTCAGAAGTTACATAAGGAGCATTGTCTTGGGATACCACAGAGGCTCTTGTACACGGTTTTAGGCTAAATCCTAGCAACAAAAAGAAATTCTGTTCAGAGTGAGTCAGTTTGTTTCAATTAAGTAGCAGATAATAGTTTGGTTTCTGATGTCATTGGATCTAAACATGCAGCATGAGAAGACATATTAACCATCACTTATAAAAATTAGTTGAATTGTCCCCCACCCCCCTTTGAGACAAGGTCTCCCTGTGTAGCCCAGACTGGCCTCATTCTTGCAATCCTCCTACCTCAGCCTCCTAAGTGCTGGATTATAGGTGAGTGTCACCATACTCAATTGAATTGTTCCTTGTTTGCAAGGAAATACTATGTTTTCTCCTACCAGGCATTCTGTTTGGATGAAAGAGCAGATGCTAATGAGGCAAGTCTAGTGGGAAAAGGGGGCACAAAAAAGAAACTTAATGATTTCACTTTGGCTCTCACACGAACTAGTTGTGTCATGGAAAGTATTTTCTTGAAAAAACCTCATTGTCAGCTGTTACTTATCATACCCACCTCACAGACATTTTGTGAAGATAAAGCCAGATGTACGTGAAAACACAAAGCAATGCACAAATTTGAGATGCTGTCATTTAATTTAGTTATTAATTTTGAAGAGTTGGTGTTGATATGAGACCTAATGGTTTGTTGGGAATGAAGTCAGGAAGTTTTTGTTTGTGGGATAAGGGGGCAAGCCCAGGCACAGCAAAAGATGCACTGCAAAAGTGATGGCCAGAACAGAGCTGTGGATCTGAGGCTAACCTGAGCCTGCTGGGCTCAGGTGTACACAGGTGTAGTAGGTCAGGAATGGCAGTTGGTTGAAGATGTACAGGCAGATGGCAGAAGGCACATAAATTGTAGTTAGAGACTAAGACTTAGGTGATAACTGTTATTGCCATCATTTTTTCCTCATGCACATTTCAGTGCTTTTTATGTGTTACTCTGAGGGGCTACAAATGAATTTAATGTAAGTAGGACAGCATTCCCATTCGGCAGGAATTTAAAGGCCAGGAGAGATTATAAAGCGATTTCTGCTCCTCAGCATACCTGTAAGAGAGAATAAAGAGAAGAACTAAGGAATTACAGAGGAAGGCTGCGGGGGGTGTGGTGGGGTAAAGCAGCAGTATATGAAGGAGCTAGGAAAGAGGAGATTATGAAATAGATGTTGAAGGCTGCTTAGAATTTCAAGTGGAGGGGAAGCTACTAAGGACTAAGGGAATAATTGAAACCAAGGTAATGAAGATGAGAAAATGTAGGGTGACACAGAAAGTGCAAAGGTGTTCAGTGCAACAAGATCGCAGAGGTCAGGAGCAAGTAGAATGGGAGAGAAGGCCAGAGAGGTAAGTTGGGATAAGACTGTTGCAAATGTTTATGCGTGCCTAATGCAGAGCTCTCAGGGCTGGGGTTTAGCTCAGTTGCTAGAGTGCTGCTCTGTACTGTGAGGTCCTAGGTTCGATCCTCAGCACCACATCAAATGGGAGAAGGACCTGGCAGCCCATTCCCTAACCAATCAGCCATTGAAAATGCTATGAATAGCAGAGAAGCCCTGAGGAGAGTGGCAGGGATAGCATGGTGTCGGGTGGTGTTTAATTTTGTTGTACATAGGGTCGCTATGAGTCAGACACAACTTGACAGCACCCAAAAACAACAACAACAATCCAGAGATCTAGAAATATCCACATACCCGAGTTTAAAAAACATGACATGCAATCACCGACCAGGTAGGCAGTCATGAACAAGGAAATGCTGAGGGAACAGAAAGTCAAACAAGAAAGGATTCAGGAATTTAGATAAACCACCTGAGTGGAAGACACAGCACAAACAAAAGTCGACCTTGATTATAAGGCAGGCTTCTGTGAGAACCAGGACGCCTCATATATTTCCTTCTGGGGCAGGAAGCAACCCCAGCGCATGATCTTCTCTTTGTTGGGTAGCAGGTAAGGGGATGCATCTGACTGTAGAGGGACAGAGGACAGAGATGAGGACTGGTCTTGGCAGGGTATGGTTTGAGGCTAAAGCCCATGGCTGATGTTAGGTCAAGAAGGATTATGTTAGCCAGGGGCTGAGGTATCTCTTGGAGCTGATGTCCAGAGTCTAAACAGCACCGTGGTCATCTGGCTCAGGTTCTGAGTCTGGGGGCATTGGGCAGTGTGACCTACATGCGTTAAGATCCATGATGTCCTCACACTGTTAGGCCATACCAGGATGCTAAGCCTTTTCAGGTCTATCTTGGGGAATTGTACTTAAGAATACTGTGCCCGGGACCTGTCAGATTTCAATGATTCTGGTTTGGAGTCAACTGCTTTCTGGAGCCAACATCTCCTTTCCCTGGCCTGTCTTCTGGATTTAGCACAAGACTCTGCTAGAGGGACAGGCTGAGGCTGGATTGGGCTTTGATTTAGAGGGGTGCTTCACTAAATAGACAATTCAAGTTTTTTCCGAAAATACAGTGTGAACACTCAGGGATCGTGGAAATTGGCCTCTGCGGCAATCGTTGGCTTTCCTACGGCTATAGCATCTCTCTTCCCATTCAGGGTTCTTACAGAAGGCTTTAGTTGGACCTGGAGCTGAGTGTGTGGGGTTAATCAGAAATGTCATGATTCATAGTCTCAGTTCATGAATTGTTTAGCTTGACCCTGATCTTTTAGTGCTGGTGAGAGAGGAGAAGGAATGCCTTTTTGAGATGCAAAGGTTTTGCTATTTTGCTGTGTACTTTCACCACTTCCCACTTAGGAGAGTCAGTTAACTTGAGGAATAGAAAATGTGGATTGCATCAGATCACTCAGAACATCAGAGATGAAGGCAATATCCGAATTCCGGGTCTAGGTCAGGCATGGTAACCCCTTCCCCTCATTCCACATCCCATCCCCATTTCCCTCCCCAGGGCTGTCACTGAGAACCCTTTTCATCAGTGCCCTCTGTGAGCCATGGCCCATCTGTTAGAATTCACTTGAAAATGACCCTGACTCCCTATACCTTAGTGGAGGCTTTGGCAACAGAGCCCCACAGATCCACGGCCAGGTCCTAGGCCACCATTGCTTGTTGGTAACCTTGAGGAAATCACTTCCCTTCTTTGAGCTTAAGTTTGTCATTCCTAAAATGGGGTCAGTGACATCGTCTCCCTTATGGAGTATTTAATGACATCATGTAAGTAGAAGGGCTTCGGTGGAGTAAAGCCCCTCTGCAAATCTGAGCTGTGGCAGTGGCATCTCAGCTGCTGGATTGGCCGCTCTTCCCTGTCAGTCTGTTTCTGCTACCACCATGGGGTGCTGTGAATATCACATTCCTTACAGGCCTCATTTGGTTGGGAAAAAGCAAAGCCTGGTCTGTTAAGCAATAGCCGGGGCTGGTTCCCAGCCCATCCTCAGGGAACTTCAAATCAGAGCATTCCTGCACAATGGGTTTAGGCTTGCTACCAGCCTTGAAAGAAATGTGGCTTGGATTTTTCCACTAAAGTACCCCAAAAGGAAGAGGAAAACCCAGGACTTCTTCAACATGCCTGCCTCCCCCAGTCTGTTGGCATAACACAATCCCCCAAAAGGGAATATTTTCAAGGGTGGTGTTTTACGTAAAAATTCACGTGAAGTTTATGTCTGTCTTTGTTTTAGTATAAAAATAATGTTTTAACTTGTATTAATTAAATGTCTTCCTTTAAGGGCCCTCCTGCATTTGTCCCCTTCTTGTATTTCATGCCTCCATATCAGCTATGCTTTGGTGTCTAATATATAACATCTCAACCAGTTCATAAATTTCTGCTTTTAATATAGTCCAAGTTACCACTAGCACAGGCCATAGGAAAATACCAGGCTGCCCTCTCTGAATTCAAGCTTTTCTGAAAGATTTTTACTTAGGAACGATTTATCATTTAGTTGCAATTTTTAAAATAATCTTAATTGGCCACATATGTTATCAAATAAGAGCTAGTCTTACAGCCTCCGCCTCCCTCCCCTCTCTCCACCTCCTCCCACCCGGCCTTCTGTGCATGCGCACTACATTCTGCCAGGATGTCAGAGAATTAATTATGCCACTCTAGGCAGATACCATCACAGGAAAGCCTCCCCTGATTTAAGATACGATCACTGATATAGAAGCTGTTATTTTTAGGAGGGAAAGACTGTTGCTTTAAAACCTCTTTGCCTCATTTTCCTAGTTCCTCCTGTCTTAATTGTGGCTCCATGTTTTGGTAGCCATAAGTCATTAGTGGTTTTTAATTTTTCTGAAACTGAAATAGGGTCTGAAAGGGTGGATTTGCCCCTTTTTTCCTCCTCTTTTCCTTTTTTTTTTTCCCCTGGCTAATCGGAGGAACGCAACCACATCTGAAGCCACTTGGCTCATTATGAATTTCATGGAAACTGATTCTCTGAAAGTGTTTCCATATGTGTGTTCCCAATATATCCCATCCTCTCTAAATGGGAGCACCGACGTGTGCATGGGCTGGAAATGGCTTCAGGATGTGACAGAGCAGTCATATGACCGCCACAGCACCGTGGGTGGCCCCTTCTGAAAGACACAGTGTCCTGGGTGCTGGCCTCCTTCCTGCAGCGGATCTAGTTTCAAAGACCATCCACGCTTGCTAGGATTTAAAAAGCTCCTAATCAAGGCCTAGCAAGATCTCTGTTTCTTTTCCTCCCCATTCTCTCCCACCCGCTCCTTTGGCTCCGTCCTTGTCTCACTCTCTGTTCCTAAGTGCATACACACACACTCGCAAAGCTTCTACCGCCTGCCTCTTTTCCCCTCATGAAAAGGAAATATATTATTCCAGCAATATCCTTAAATTTTGGGTGGTTTTAAGGAATGGTTGAAGTTTCTGAAGATTGCCAGGTTCTCTCCCCTGCCCTACTCTCTTTCCTTCAGCGAAACGTACCTTCTTAGCCTTAGGATCAGCTGGTCTTTCAGAATTTGTGGCTATGCAGTGGAAAAGTACAATTCATTACAACACCAAAAATAAATATTTATACTGGACAGTTGAGGCACTTTTCCTCTTTTTTTTTGCAAAACTATGGTATTTGCTAGTCAATGCATTATCTTAGAAACATTGATTTCATATTCTCATTTTGCTTTCTTCAGCACGATCCATTACATTTCTCCTACACATGGGATATTTTCCTATCATTATCTAATGAAGCTGAATCTAATTTTGTGATAAATACTCATTTTTTAGCATGAGGAGATAAATTCAGGGAAATCTGGAAAGCTGATAGAACCTGCCCTTATAATCTCAGTGTGGAAAATGCAAAATAATACTTTTCATGTAGCCGAAAACTGCTTCTTTGGATAATGTTTATATAACATTTCTGTTTCTTTCATGTTGCCTGCTTGAGACTATGCTAGTATTCATCAGTTTAGCAATTTTTTTTGAAGCACTTGTCTTTTCTCAGCACTATGTTATCTATTAGGTAGGATCTAAATGAAGGATGCATAGTTCTTACTCTTAATTTGCTTTCTTCTTAGTTGGAAAGTGAAAGTACTTTAAAATAAACAGAATGGCAAAATTTATATTCATAAATGTCTGAGGTGTGCATGATTAAAAAAAAAAGTGATACTGCTAAGAATTTGTATACTAGGTGGGGAGTTGTGTGGCCATGAGCTTTGCAGGCAGTGCGTGCTTGCCCTGGTCTGGCAGAGAAGAGAGGCATCTGGGAGCACTGAGGAGAGCCAGGGCACAGCAGCCCTGAGGGTCCTGAGTATCTGTCACACCATGAGGAAGAGGGCTCATATTGAGGGGCAGTGGGAAGTGATAGTGGCAGAGAAGGGCAGAGGACTTGCAATATGCTTACAGCCTCCATACTTTTCTCTCCTGTATTTCAGAGTTGCTCAGTCATATCTTGTGAAAGGTGTTGGATCTGCATGTGTCTGGCAGTGGGGGTTGGGGGAATCTGCTTTGGTTTTGAGGCTCCGCCACCTGTGTGGCTTGCAAAGGTAGTTACGGAAGTAGAAGAATTTCCCCTTTCTGGCTGCTGATATTTTCACAGAATGCAGATCTAAGGAAGTTCGTGGCAAATCCTCTACCTTTTCCCACCAATGTACTGTCAGGCAGTAGAGGTAGAGTAGCACCTGGACCAGGAACAGGAAACCCACACTGGAGTCTCACACTGCCTCTCAGATCCACGGAGTCTGCAGGCTTCCGTGGAATCCTGGCAACGAATCGTTTATGATTCTTTCTTTTTCTTTTCTGGGTTGTTCATTCATTCATTCATTCTTTCTTTCTTTCTTCCTTTTCTTTCTTTTTTTCACTTTTTTCTTTTCTGTTACTTTTTATTTGGCAATGCTGGGTATGGAATCCAGGGCCTTGTGCATCTGGGCAAATGCGCCACCACTGAGCTACACCTCCAGCCCGCATCTCTGATGCTTGATAACTGACATACTGCCTGTATACACTAGTCTAGAAATACAGAAAGGTGAGAGTTATATCTCTGTGACTGTACTCACTACAAACAAATACCATGACCTTCATGAAAAATACAGGATCATAAGTGGGGACAAATGTGCTAAACTTCTAGCAGGCCATGCATCTCTGACCTGGCCCTTTCACTGCTTCATTTCTTTTCCCCAATGCTTCCCAGTGTGGGAGTGTACAACATGTGGATACTGGCTCTGAGGCAGGACAGGTGCTGGGAATGAAGCGGAAATAAAACTAGGAGTAAACCAGGGGCATCCATTCACTAGAGTTAAATGCTATTTGTGGGGCCGCCATCAGCATTATGAGGTCAAGAGTTGTACTGATGGCTGAAGGGAGCTATGAACACTCCTTAAAGAGAGTTTTACAAGGTTTTATGGGTATGGAATGTATTTGACTAGCACTTTAGGTTTGATGTCAGCATTGCCTAATGCTTTTAATACCTGTTTTTTTTTTTTTTTTTTTTTTTTACCATGTCAGAAATGTACTAGTAGCAGAGCATGGTGGTACATGCCTGTAATCTCTGCACTTGGGAGACTGAGGTAGATGGATTGTGAATTCAAGGCCAATGTGGGCTACACAGCACGACCTTGTCTCATAAAAACCAAAATAGAAAAATAGTAAAAGGAACTAGCTATCATACAGAGCCACTGATCCTCATGCTTTTTTACTTGCTCATTTTTCCATCCATCTATCCATCTTCCCACATATTTTTTTCATTTTAGGCTCTTACAATGTACGAGGTTCTGAGAGGGATATGAGAAGAAAGTAAATCCTTTACCATCCAAAGCTGGCTATAGTTGGAGAGAACAGTCTAAGAAATAGCTAATAATTCAATGAAGTAGTGAGAAAGGGCCTCAAAGAGTGATATAGAAAATAAATGCTATAGGAACTAGACATGCAATAGGAAGTTATGTAAGAGAGCAGTTGGAAAGGGGCAAAGTGTTGTAAAAGAGGAAGAAGGTTTTTAGTTACCAGAGGAAAAACTGTGTGTAGATTCTTGTGTAGTCTGTGTTCTATAGGAAGGATGCCATGAGGGGGGCAGTAAAAAATTCTTGGGCTTTATTTCAGATTTGTTAAAGCAATAACTCCTACCATTTAAAAGGCCCCAATGAAGCTTTGAAGTTAACACCTCATTGCTGGGAAGTATGATGGCTTTTCATTCTGTATATTTTATGCTCTTGCATAAAAGAATAGGACAGAGGACTCTGAATGTGCTAACCTATGTTCAGTTGGGATTCAAGGTCCTTTTTATTTCTTCTTTCCTGACCTGCCTCGTTAGCTGGGATGTGTAAATTCTACTTACTGCTTAGTGGGGAAAGTAACTTAGGCACGGTTTCCCAGCTGTCAGCCCTGAATGACCAGTACTTCATCTGTTGTTCTTCTCAAACTCTCATTTCTTGTCATTCTAAAGATCTCCTTGCCCATTTTTCACCCAGCTGTTATTTATTGAAGGCCTTCTAAATGAGAAAATGTATCTTAAAGGCCTAGAAATGCCACATTTGGCAGAAGCACCGGAGGAGAGACAAAGCAATATTAGAAGGACCTCTCCTCTCAACAGCTCACTCTTTAGTGGAGAGTCAAACATAACTCAGAGTAAGTAGCGTTAGAGGGCAGCATGTGACAGGTGTCAAGTGGACGATAGCGGGCCATGGGAATTAAAGGAGTCCAGAGGTTCTCATTTATCCCCCTTTATCTGGCTTCCACTTGCACTGAAGCCCCCAGAAACCTGACTGGGCAGAAAAAGACGCTGTCTCCTTTTCCTTCATAGACCTTGCTGGGAAGGGCAAGATGGTTTTACTTTTAATATTGATTTTATTTTTATTTGAGCCTCATGAGCATCTTATAAATAAATTCTCCCCTAAGTATATTTGGCTATGAAAAACTGCTGCTGCTGTTGTAATAAGCAAGGTTCTTTCAGTTTCCTTTGTGACAACAACATTGGTTTGGAAGCTGTCTGACAGTGGCTAGGGGTGTAGGCAACAGGTATGGAATGAAGTGCATCTGTAGGAAGCCAGCACAGCCTAAGAGGATCAAACCCTTGACCTTGATCTCATTCACATTGTACCCTGAGCAGTTGAATTAATTGCTCACTATTTAATAGATTAGATAACAACAGGGCCAAAAAGTTGTTAATAGTATCCTCAAGATAGTCCTCAGGTTGAGTCAAACTAGCCTATCAGAAAGATGCACTAGGGTTTATCTGGGGCTTCCAGTAACCCTTGTTTGCCCCTAGGTACCACTGAATGTAGACTTATGCCTTTTGACCTTTTAGAACCAGAAGCTCTAGTGTGGATTTCAGTACCCTCAGCTTCTGAGCAATTTCCATTGTTTGGCACAGCTTAATGTGCTTTGTGATTAGCAAGAGGAAAGTCATTCCTTGATATTTTTCAAAAGATCCCAACACTACTTGTGGTTTTATTTATTCTGTAGAGTGTGGTCAAGAGTTTTAAACTTGCCTTGGAGAGCTTTGAGGGTACCGGTATGTCACTGGGATAGTTGTGGAACCTTGGATTTGCATTAATAAAATTAGACCGGGGCACCTCTACTTTTAGAACGCTCTAGGCTTTCATCTTGGGGACTCTTTTCTCAAGTCAAATTTACATTTTCTTTAATTGATTTAATACCAGTTCTGTTTTTTATTTTTTTTCAAGTTTATGGCTGCAATGTGGCTAGTGACATAAATATAAACAGTTAGAACACAATGTCAAAATTCACCGAAAAAAGAGATCTAAAAAAAAACCTATGTCCATACACAAAACAGAGATTAGAAGTTCAGATGCAAACCTATTCAAGGAGAGAAATTTTATTTGTATTATTTACTTTGGCAACAATGATTATAAATAAATTGAGGATTAGGAAAAGGTTTATATTTTTTCTTTCTAAGTTTAAGACTCCTCCCACTTCCCACCATATATTGTTATATCATGTTATACATACATACATATTATATCATGTTATACTATGTTGTTGTTGTTAGGTCCCGTCGAGTCAGTATCCGACTCATGGCGACCCTCTGTACAACAGGGGAAACACTATTGTCAGTGCTTCTCTGCTGTTCATAGGGTTTTCAATGGCAGATTGATTTTTGGGAGGGGGTTGCCAGGTCCTTCTCCCAAGCCTACAGCTTCTGGTTTTCCCCAGGCGGTCTCCCATCCAGGTACTAACCAGGCCCGACCCTGCTTAGCTTCCGAGATCTGATGGGATCGGATGCCACAGGGCTATGGCTGCAGGCATGTTATACTATAGCAAGTTGTTAATCTTTCCAACAATGATTATAATCTTTCTAATGACTATAAATAAATTGAGGATTACGAAAAAGTTTATATCTTTTCTTTTTAAGCTTAAGATTCCTCCCACTTCCCCACCATACATATTATATCATGTTATATTATAGCAAGTTATTCTTCATACAGAATACATAGCAGTATGTTTCAGAATCATTTCTTGGTAACATAAAATAATGAAAATTATATTGCTTGTAAATTATAAAAGTTATCCTATAATTCCTTTTAAATTCACTTTAGTTTACTTTGTCAAAAAGAGTTAATCCTCAAGACATAATCTGAAATGACTAGAAGTGCTTGGTCCAAATACTGTAAACTTAGCAGAAATTTGTTGCATTGTGTTCTATAAACCATAGCCAGAGCTCATTACTTGAAAAATGGATGTCCATTTGTGTTAGCTAGCATCTATAAACCAAAAGGTACAATGATCTTGGCATGCGATGGTTAATAAAAACAGCAAAATGTATCAGGTAAAATACAGAAGGTGGGGGTTGGCAAATTCAAAACCATACTGGAGTTTACAGGCAGGACCCTACATAAAGAGTTCTAATGAGGTTTCTGCATCAATATAAGTGGAACCGTATGGAATTTTAATTAGTCCAGTACATTTTAGGTACAAATACATGTGAGAAACTTTTTCTGTGTGAAATCTGTGCTTCTGTGGGGGGCAAATGTTGACATTGTAAGTGTGACTTCTTTCCGTTTCAAATTGCTCCGGTTATTCTGGTTTTTCTCATGTGCTCTGAGTATTGAACTTAATGCATACAGAAGTGACCTGCCTAGAACTATTAGCTCTGCTAGCCCAAGTTCACCTAGGTGCTCTGCAGTGAAAAAGGCTGCTGAGGAACATCTGCAGCCTCTGTTTAGTGTCTGTATCAGTTAAGACAGCGCCTCAGTATTGGCTGGGGGGGTAAATCTCATCTGCTGCCATTTCTGCTTCTATCGTAATCATTCCCTCAACATGTTACAACCTGAACTTGTCATAATTTTGTTGTGGGGACGGGTTAGGGACAGACAAATTGAGGACAGACAGATTTATAAAAAGCAGAGAGTAACTGCCTGGCTGCATTAGTTTTGGTTTGCTCATCTTGAAAGTGTTTGCTTCTGGTGTCATAGGCTGCTCCCTTGCTTTCCACCCTCTGCGGACGGGCCTGTGGGTTCTGGGAAGGTGCTAACGAGGGATGGGAACCTCTGTCCCCCCCACCCCCTAAGGCTGTTGCTTTCCCTCTTGTCTTGGAACTCGTGGTCATAGAACACTAGCGTTGGAAGGGAACTTAGAGATCGTCCCCTCATTTTACAGATGATGACACTGCCACCTCTGACTTCTGCCTTTGGCCTTCCACTCTCAGTAAGAAGAGCCAGGCAGGTGAGACTTTTCACAATTGCTGGGCTGGGCAGGGCTGGGCTGGGCTGGGCTGTCTGGTTCTGTCCAAGTTGTGAGAAAAAGGTTTGTTAACTATATGTTGCTTTTAAGCAGTCACTTTTTAAAAATTACAAATGCACATCATGGCACTCAATCCTTGTTGTTTTATAAAGATGATAAGCAATGTGCATTTTAACTAAAATGAATAACACTCCATTAGCACCTTTAGAGACAAGTATTAGGATTATTCCTTTAATAAACATCATAGTATCCAAGAGGAAAGGCTAAATAAAAATTGAGCTGAAGGAATAAGATATTCGCTAAGGGCGGCAAGAACTGCTGAGGACTTTCCCTTATAGCTAAAAAATTACGGGAAAGCAAATATATTAAGCCCAAATGTTTGGAAAGTTTTAGAAGGGATCAACATCTTAACTAGATCACTAGTAGTATGAAAGGGCTTGTCACAATTCTGTGAATTCTAGAAACTCACAATTAACCCCATCTTTGGAGATCACAGCTATAAGTTTTTAGGCACTTCAGAAAACTGATTGCCGTATGCAAGGTTTATGATTGTGATTGCCGAGGAGGCATGCGGATAGCTTGAGAAGTTAAAGGACTTCACATTTTATGGAAAGCCATCTTTGTCTCTAAGTCTAGGTTACAGCTTTAAAATGACCTAAAACTCATTCTGTAAGATTTGGTACAGGGGCCTCTTTGGTGGGTGGGTGTGGAGCCCTCCTTTTGATCTTCTCTAGGCAATAAACGTTTTGCAAAAGCTTTTGTGGGCACCTGGCCTAAATCAGGTCCACGCCTCCCATCCAGACTTGAAATGCAGTGAATCCTAAGGTCTGAGTCTCCCTGTCATTCCTCCCTTACCCTAATTTCAAAACCTACTTATCCATTTTATAATCATAGGAAGAATTTCTGAGGGCTAGACTGTCCCTGTCACACACACACACCCCACCATGAAAAGTAAGACAGTTTCACATGACATTGAAATCTGGTTTGATTTCACTTTTATTAAGGTGAAGATTGTAACAAGATTTTAAATTCTTTTAAAGGTTTAAAAGAAATGGTAGGAACATGTTAGGGCATTTTTCCTATGTCCCTTCACTGGTGAAAGAGCCCTGCCAAGAGTACCAATAATAAAACTGATCGTTTGGGAATTCCTTTATATTGGGTTAAGAAAAATAAACTCGTCTAATAGCAAAAGTTTCACTTCACATAACTGAAGTGCAACAAGAAACAAAAAGAGGGGGAAAAATTAATGAGGATTCGGTCTTTAAAAAAGTCTGGTGAGTGACTCTATGTGACCCTAGTGTTGGGTGGCTTACACATAGGACCTAGCACACACTGGGCTTTTTAAAGCCCTTTAAGGATTCTCTGGGGTGAAGAAATTAAGGATAAATGGGGTTTAAGAGTATAAAGTGGAAAAAAAAAAAAAAAGACTGGGAAGTGTCCGGTGCATTTGAAAGTCTGTTTGTGGCTTGCTGTTCCTTTTTGGGAAAGCTAAAGTTTTTTTTTTTTTCTTTTCTTTTCTTGTAAAAATTCTATCATTATTTTAATTGATATTTACAGATTTTTCCTCCATCTTCTGTTATAATTTTTAGGTGCTTCAGAACTGGGCCCTTTTTCAGACCCCAGGCAGTTCCCAAGCATTTCATCCCTCACTGAGAGCCGCTTCTCCAACCCACGAATGCACTATCCAGCCACCTTTACTTACACCCCGCCAGTCACCTCAGGCATGTCCCTCGGTATGTCCGCCACCACCCACTACCATACCTACCTGCCACCACCCTACCCCGGCTCTTCCCAAAGCCAGAGTGGACCCTTCCAGACCAGCAGCACTCCATATCTCTACTATGGCACTTCGTCAGGATCCTATCAGTTCCCCATGGTGCCGGGGGGAGACCGGTCTCCTTCCAGAATGCTTCCGCCATGCACCACCACCTCGAATGGCAGCACGCTATTAAACCCAAATTTGCCTAACCAGAATGATGGTGTTGACGCTGATGGAAGCCACAGCAGTTCTCCAACTGTTTTGAATTCTAGTGGTAGAATGGATGAATCTGTTTGGCGACCATATTGAAATTCCTCAGCCGTGGCCCAGTGGCATCTGGGGGCCACATCCCACATGTGTCAATATATACATATATAAAGAGAGCGCATATATATGTATATCGATTAGCTATCTACAAAGTGCCTATTTTCTAGAAGATTTTTCATTCATTCACTAGTCATGATCTTGCAACCACAAGAGGGTAGATATTGAGGGGCAGAAGGCCCAAGAGAGACAATCAAAATTGGGTTTCAGATTGTTTACTATTTAAGATGTACTTAAAAACAAAACAAAACAAAACAAAAAAACAAAGAAACAAAAGAGGGAAAGATCTTGTTGTTGTGTGACCAGTTGTCATAAATAACCTGTTGCTATGCTAATTCAGAGAGGTGGACTCCAGGTTCAGGAGGAAGAAGAGCAAAGCCGCTTCCTCTCTGTGCTCTGAAAGCACACACCTCACAGTTGCAGCTGTGTGTGGGCACGTGCACTCTGCAGACCAGCTTACAAAGCAGGTCGCAAGGCACCTAAAGGGACAAGAGGTGGAATGGATGCTTCCCTTACAATACCATCCATTCGGAATAACCATTCCAAAGTTTGCTTCCAGACGTGCTGCAGGTACTCATTTGAACTGCTTAGTTTAGTGTTTTTTTTTTTTCCTCTACTCTAAGAAAGTGACTTCAAAAACTGATCAGGATAAATAATCTTATTTTACTTTTTTATACTTCTCCCCTTTTCCCATTTAATGTAAAAGAAATCCCACCCCTGAAGCCTCTCTTCTCCTTTTATGCAAAACTGAAAGTTATAGCCATAATGGTATAGATAGTGTTTGTTTTGGCTGTGTGTTATTTGTTTTCTTTTTTTTAAATTATGAATATGTGTAAAATCTGAAGTAACTTGCTAACGTGAATGGTCATATAACTTTAAAGATATATTTATAATTATTTAATGACATTTGGACCTTTGAAACATTTCTTAGTGTATCGATAATGTTGACTTCGGTCTCTAAAAGTGCTTTTTATTAAATAACAAATTTCTTCAGTGGGCTAGAGCCATATCTGAAATATTGCTAAGCAATTTCAGTTCATCCAGGCACAATGTGATTTTTAAAAATACTTCCATCTCCAAATATTTTAGATGTAGTTTTGTTTTTGTGATGTATGAAGGATATGTTATGTTTAGTTCTATCAGATCTTTGATTGCTTCTAACACAGCTTTGCCTTTTAAAGCAATAATTAGGGATTTTTTTTAAAAAAAGTACCCTTAGCCGTTTATCACTTATGTTGCCCTTTATCAGCATGAAATGCTGGAGTCATGTGGTTTCCTAATTTCTTTCAGATAATTATGACTCTTTTCATATTAAAAAGACAAGCACAAGTGAATCATTGAACTGCAGAAAAATATTTTGTGGTTTCATAGTTAAGCAAAACTCTAAATTGCCAGGCTTCACAGTGAAGATGTAGTCAGCGTAAAGCCACACACGTGGATAAAGGATCAATGGTGATATGCAAAAGTTCAGGAAAGCACAATTATACCATGGACTCAGAACCACGAAGCCTTACCAAACAGCAATTCAGGGGAACCCAACTGTGCCTTATCTGAGACCCCACTGGCAGCTTTGCACAGAGTTTGCATTTAATGGGCAGAATGAAGTCATTTGTCTTAGGCGAGCTGGTCATCTGGAGTAGTAACCAAGTTCAAGTTCAAGCAGGTAGCGGATGTGAGAGGACAGTGAGCTTTCAGGGCCCTGCATACAGCCTTTGGCATTAGTATTTCTCACAAGGAAGGGCCAAGGGCCAGCAAGGGTATGTGGAGTTTGGTGTCTATCATGTGGATGAGTTTGAGCTAGAACCCTCCCATGCGGTGGATGCACTTTGATTCCTCCTAGCACCAGATGGCTGAGCATGAATCCTTAACCCAAGCCAGGATCATTTAGTGACACCACAAGGAAAATCCCTGCCCTCCTTCCCTGCGAGCCAGGACACCTTCATTTGCATCCTGTGCCCTTCTGATCAGAACTCTGCAGAGCTTTGCCTCCTGCCCCAGACCTCCTCGCTCTCTAGTCCTTCTCAAGCCCACCTTTGCAGGCCACCAAGCAACGCAGGACAGCTGTGGGGCAGGTGACCTGCCTGTCCACTGCCAGCCTGGGAGTGGCCCTTAGAATTCATCCTGACTCCTGATACAGATGGAGGGGAAACCAAACACTTTACCTTCTAAAGGTGGTATACCAAGTATGCTTAGATAAATAAGCCACTTTTCTATTGCTTAAGTAAGATGGAAGTAGTAATAATATTTATTGTTTGTGTGTGGTAGCTTGAAGCACGCCACTGTCCATTTATTTGTAAGTGTAAGATATGTGTTTGTCTCAGCAGCACTTAAAAAAGCCAGTGTCTGGTTACACATTTCAGTTTTAATTAATTGAAAGAAAAATGTTACCACCAGTGCCAGCTGTACCCTATTTAATAAAAAAGGTACTATATTTGTACATTATTTTGTAATGTTAAAAGGGCTTTCTTTAAGTTTACAGTACACATATTAAGTGACTATAGGGATGCTTTAGTGTCAAAATGTTATTATAGTGGCTGCAGGCAGCAACCCGGAAACACTTTAAAAGTTTTCTTTTTCCTTGGGAAAAATTCAAGCACTTCTCTCCATCCTCTCTCCAGCAACCCCAATAGAGTAATTCACATTGTTTAGAACAAAGTGCTTTTTCTTTTCTTTTCTTTTTTTTGGCCTTATTCATTCATTCTCCTCCCCTTCTCCCGGGAACCTCTTCCCTGTCCTCCCCTCTCCCTCTCTTCCTCCCTTCTTCTGTTCCCCTTTCCCTTTCTCTCTCTCTCCTCTCTTAATTTGCACTGGGTCATGTGTATAATTTGTGATTTCAAGACCAAAGCAAAGCCTTACTATACTACTCTGGAACCATGTACTAGTCAGTACTCTACTTCCTTGGGATCAAAACAACATGGTTCTTTATGTAGCACAAACATTGCTGGAATTTACAGTATGACCAACACAGCCACATTTTTTAATTTTATTTTACCCATGTCAGTGGTCTCACAAATCTTAACCTCTGTTGGTGTTCCAGAACAGGTACCACAGCTTTGGTGTTAGATTAGTGGAATGACATCCAGCCTGAAACCCAGAGACTCAATAGATTAACTATTGTTTGCTCTCTAAACTGCCTCATCCTACACCCAAAGGCCCTTTAAAAATGAGCAGAAAAGTAAATCCACACTGTTAGAGACTATCAGTTGTAAATTCAGAGTGAAGGAGATATGCATGCTGGCTTAAAGGGGTCTCTCTCTATGGTAGGTAATAGGACTGACCCAGAATCTAGGTTAAGTGTGGAAACAGAGCATTAGCAAAACTAACCATTATACCTATGGTATTTGAAAGAACAATAATAAACCAAATAAAAAATAATGCTTCCAAACCTTGAATTTGTTGTTCTTAAAAAGATAATGCATTTAAAGATATTTTCTATGTGAGAACTTTTTAGTTGTCTGTTTACTTCATGTTTACAAATAATTGTTTGCTTTTTAATGCAATACTTTGAAATATATCAGCCAAGACCATAACTTACAGTAATTTCTTAGGTATTCTGAATAAAATTCCATTTTTTGGATATGCTTTACCATTCTTAGATTTCTGTGGATCAAAAATATTTGTAGCATTTTGTGTAAATACAAGCTTTCATTTTTATTTTTTCCAATTGCTATTGCCCAAGATTTGCTTTCCATGCACATATTGTACAAATTCTGCTTTGTGCCACAGGTCATGATTGTGGATGAGTTTACTCTGAACTTCAAAGGGACTATCTGTATTGTATGTTGCAACTGTAAATTGAATTATTTGGCATTTTTCTCATGATTGTAATATTAATTTGAAGTTTGAATTTAATTTTCAATAAAATGGCTTTTTTGGTTTTGTTATGTGTGTACATTGGGTCTTTTCTCATCCGCGGTTTCTTCTTTAATCTGCTGCCTACTCCTGCCTACACCTGGGCACTTATTGCTCTTAGGACTTGCCAGGGCTAAATAAGAGCAGAGATCCTGTATTACTGGTGAGAAGGGAAAAAAGTCTTGGTAAGCACTGTGCTGTTGCTTTGTCCTACTCCGAAAGAGGGGTGGGCAAAGGATCTAGCAGTGATTTTGTGTCCTTATCATCCTGTGTCTGAAGAAAAGAGTCCTCCCTTTATCCTTGGGCAAAGTCCCTTATTCCAACTGTGGGACCTGTCAGGGTGTGCAGACCTTGATGGTTTCAGGAGTCTAATCTCGGGAAACATGAACAGGGTCCAGCAGTGAACCTCAGGGAGTAGCAGAAGATCTCAGGCAGCCCAGATATAGAGGGTAGTCTATCTTCCTTCCCATATCTCTTTTGGGTTTTTAAAAATAAAGTCAACCAAAGCCCAAGAATAAGTAAAAATGAACCTTGGTCTGGAGGTCTGTAGCTTCAGAGATTTTCTCCTGAGTGAACATAACTATAGTTTGGGGATCTTTTTTCCCCTTGACCATTGTTTATTTTTGGTAAGTCCCTCCTCTGCTGTGAGGTTGAGGGCCTGGGGTAGAGTGGTTGCTTTCTTTATGTTCTGTGCTTTCTGTATGCTTTGGCTTACCAAAGTTCTCAAAGAGGGACTCAGGGGACCATGGTGCAGAGAAGTTCAGTCACTGGCCATGCTGGCCTCATCATATCGAGAATTAGAGGCTGCTTTTGAGAGGATCTGTTCATTCTTACACTTTGGGCTATTTTCTGAGAAATCTTGGAAACAGCTGATTTCTAGGAATAGGAGCCATCCTAAAAGCTCCTGGGTGAGCTTAGGCCAGAGAACCTGTTTGCAACTTTTCCAGGATATTTGTTTATTTATTTATTAAAATTAGCTATCTGTGTGGCTTTTAAAGACACTCACAAAGGAAGTAGCTCAGTGGCTTTCTCTCCTCCAGTTTTGTCCCACAGATGGTTTAGGGCCAATCACTTTACTCATCTGAGTCTCAGTTTCTCGGCTTATGAACAGCCATTAGGCTAGGCCTTGGTGCTATTTATATTTTAGACCAGATAATTCTTTGTTGTGTATTTTGGAGGGCTGTCCTGAGCATTGTAGGGTATTCAGCAGCATCCCTTGCCTCTACCTCCTAGATGCCAGTAGCACCTGCCGGTCATGACAACCAAAAATATCTCCAGGTGTTGCCAAACGCCTCCAGGGGGCAAAAGTTCCATCAGTTGAGAACCACGGGTGGAGGTTCTGTCTAAATTCATAGGTCAAGCTTTGTTGACAGAGCTGATAGGTGAATAGGTTGCTCATTAAAACAGGGTCCTCGGGGATGCTGGCAGAAGACTGAGGGGCTTCCCAGTAATGGAGGTATATGGGCCTTTTCTGTTCACTCTCCTGATGGACCCTGAGATTTGGATGTGTTATGAGGGTGCTCCTAGCTTTTTTGTCTTTACTTTTTCCTCCCTCTGCATCATGAGCTCTACCGCCAATGTACAGTGCAGCTGTGGGACTTCATTAGGTCTGGATGGGTTGGCCATTATTTATCATGGCTGCTCTTGTTTCTCATTGGAATGGCAGGCCAAAGAAGAAAGCAAATTCTCCAGTGTTTTTGACCCCTTCTGTCCCAAATATTTAATCATCAGACATTTCTGTGAGAGTGGGTGTTTCCTGTTAACTCAATCCCAGCCGAGACCGGCCCAATAAACACCTTAGCTCTCTGTTACAGAGTTTATTTGGCTGGGAAATGGGTATTGCCATGTAAACAGGAAGCCCCCTGAAGTTATTATCTACAGATGTGGTTGAAGAGCCACATGTTTATATTTATGGGATTTGAAAACAGTCTGAAAGGCAAGAGAGGATATTGGGGAAGCCCTTAGCCACAGTCAGTGAGAGCAGGTCTTAACAGAGCTTCATGAGCTGATTTTTTCATCCCCTCAGGAAATGGGCAGTAAACAATAATGGCGCAGCCAAGAGCCAGTGCAAACATGGAGGGACTGGCTCATCAGCAGCCCCCTCTACTGCCTAGATGACCAGGTTAACAACAGGCAATTCAATGGTAGCCCCTCTGTCCCAACTACTGGAAATCATTTAAGAGATCAGGTCTAGGAAACAGTGCTTTGCGGACAGCTGAAAATGTAGGGGTTTTGTGATGACATTGTTGTGGTCTAAATTTTGGGAGGAGTTAGAGAACAGCTCAATGGGCCACTGCAGTGTTAGCATCACCAGCTCCTTTGTGGAATCCCAGGCACCCTCACACATTTGCTTCTACAGTCTGATCCTAAGAGGCAGAGTTGTTCAAGCTTTGATGCTATGAATGTGCAAGTGACCATACCTATGCCTTCTAGGGCAGTGGACATAGGTGTACTGCACAAGAGCCACCATCCATCCTTTTTTTTGCTCTCTCATTGGTCTTAGAGAGGGGATTCTGAGAGGCCAGGTAGGAACTGACATTTAAATTATACACACGCCCATAATCCCAGCAATTTGGGAGGCAGAAGCCGGGGGATGGCAAATTCAAAGCCAGAGGCTGCCTGTGCAATTTAGCAAGAATCTGACTCAAAAGGAAACAATAAAAAATACGGGCTGGGATTGCAGCTCAGTGGTAGAGCGCTTGCAAAGTATGCATAGGGCCCTGGGTTCAGCCCCTCAGTACTGAAAAAGAAAGAAAGAAAGAAAGAAAGAAAGAAAAGAAAGAAAGGAAGGAAGGAAAGAAGAAAGGCTCAGAGCAAAGGCAAGGGAATTTTTCTCCTCCTCACCACCCTTCCTATACACCTTGATAAGCTTCTTTATGACTTGCCCGGGGGGTTCTCAAAAGTAATTATTCAATCTGGAGGCCTTGGAAGTGAAATTTTCAAAAGCTGCAAATCAAAAGGTAGCAAAGAAAAAGATCCACCAGAGACAGAAAGGATAGTCTACTGAGTGCACATATGTGCACATGTGAGCTTCCTGTGCCAGCACGCCTGAAGGGGGAGAATGGAAGGAGGAGAGACAAAAGGGGTATCTGAGCAGTCCTTCAGAAAAAGATGAGGTTTGCCACCCCCAGAAGCAAGCACCTTGGCACAGTATCAATTTGCCTCAATTTTTTTGTTATTCCTGCCATTTCTGCTTTAAAAAAAAAAGTGCTACCTTCATTTCAGAATGGTGAATAAGCAGTTACTCTTCAAATTGGTTATTAGAAAGGAGAGGGGACCCCGTGTGCTCCTTGAATTAAAGGAAGATGTTAAACTACACATTTGTGAACATTATTAATTTTTGTAAATCTTTTATTCAAAAGCATCTTGCGACTCAGTCCAGCCCTGCTGTTAGATATGCTCAGCCAGTCAGAAAGCAGAGGGATCACATTTTGGGAAAGTCACTTAACTTTTACTAAAACGGATTTCATTTTCTTTTTATCATGTTGCAATGATGTCGGCTCACTCAGTGGGATTTTCTGAAAAACTTCTTTCTGTTTTATCATTGCAATCACAGCTCACTTCCAAGCCAGGCATGGTGGTGTATTCCTGCAATGCTAGCACTCTGGAGGCTATAGCAGGAGGCTCACAAGTTCACAAGTGTAGCATGGGCTACACAGCAAGACATTGTCTCATGAGCAAAACTACAAAAACAGAATATGCCCCCCACCCCAAACAAAAACATTGTGCACTTCTTGATCACTGAATATTCTTTCCAGGTCATTTGGTTCTACTCCATAGCCAACAGAGAAGAATTTCTTTACCTGCCATTGTCATAATGAAATAAAGAATGTATAACAAAATGCTTTAAGAACAAAAACAAAATTCTTCTACCTGAGCCCTTCCAGGAGTAGCTCTTGCAGCAGCAACTGGTTGGGACCAGGACATAAAAATGCAACCAGGTCCCATGTGGCTTTGTACTCAGTGGGCCTTAGGAAGTTTTTCCTTTATGTATCAAAGGTCCTGGAGATGGCCTGACTGTGGAGAAGGATGCCTGAGGGAGCAGGCCAAATGGGATTAGAAGTACAACATAGGGTGACAGAACTTAAGGGTGCATTTGAGTCGCGGGGGGACCAAGAACCCTCAAAACACATTGCATGATAGATTGACATACATGTGCAAATCTATTATTTACAAATAGCAAAAGGCTAATAACAAAATCACATGGGAGTATTAAACCTGTTTTATGGTTTACATCTCCTTTGACATCCTTTTTTCCTGAGTCAAGTCATTTATTTTTTTATAACTCCATCCATCTCTGGTAGTGAAGGAACTCTGACTGGTTTCACTTTCTGTTTCTCTATTTCTCTTCATTCTTCTGCTTCCAAATGAGAGGATCGTTAACACATTACATATTCCAATGATGTCTTTGCCTAATTTTTTTTCTCTCAACTGTCATTTAATAGTTAAGACCGTGGAAATCACCATGACTCGACTCCTTTTTAGCAGAGTGCTTGAAGAGTCTTTCTCCTTATTGTGGGTCTAGGGGGAACTTGTGCCTGCTTATGGAAATCTTCTCCTTGGTACTCTCAGAGATGAGAAATGCAGGGATTCCTATTAAATATAATTCTCAGCTGCACCTTCTGCAACACAAAGCTTACAGTTGTTCAGTTTGAGACTGGCGGACCAACTTGCAGTCCTGGGGGCCATGAAAGGGAGAAAAGCATCCAAGAAGGAAGCAAGTGCTGAACTTTAGCAAGGAGTTAAGTGGTTAATAGGAACTAAGTTTTTTTTTTTTTATTGGCTAATAAAACTTCTCAAAGTTTTTCATATTATATGGTTCCTTCAGGCCCCTTGTCCAATGCTCAAAAACAGAAAAAGACAAAAACAACAACAAAAGGCTGGAGCCTAAATACCAATGCAGTCCCAGTCTTGTTTACTTTTTCATTTCCGCAGTTGTAAAAAAAAAAATTTTTTTTTCCTTTGGTAGTTCAACTTTATCACACTACAGGACTTGATCAGCATTTGAACCATTCCAGTGATTCCTGCCTCCCTGTGAAAAGAAAAAATACGCTCTGCCCCCACCCCCCCCCTTCCCTCTGTCCATTTCAGAAAAAGGAGACCAAATAACAAACCCATGGGGGAAATTTTAAAATGAAAGCCGGGGTGGAGGAGGGAGAGCACATAGCGAGCTGGAGCACAGCTCTGGAATCCTGAATGCAAATGATCTCTGTCCTTTTATTGCCAGTGGTGCTGTTCTCCCAACAGAGCAGGATGTTCTTGTTTTTAATAATAGCCAGACCAGATGCTAACTTCTCTCCGGCATGCTGTATAAGTGAGAAGGCGAACAGCTGACTCCTGTTAAGATGAACACCAGCCGAATAAGCCAGAAAGTATGAGAATTCTCTGGAGGGTTTTGCTTTGTAAACCCCTGTTTGGCAGAAAGATCACAGGATCTGAGCTAAACACACAGTGTGTCCCCCCTGCACCCGTTCCTCAGCCAGGCTGCTTACTGGGGGCCTTTGAGTCTCTGGCCTCGCCATCGAGTCCTGTTCTCAGTTATCCAGAGGCCTGGCTCCAGGTTCCCCAAGAGGGAAAGTCGGAAGCCCTGGGCCCTTTGACTTGCAATGACTGTAGAAAAATATTCACCAACAGGAGGAAATTTTTTTTTCACTTGCTCCTTGCCATAGAAAATAGTGAGATCCTGAACATGAGCCAATATTGTAAAATGGCATCTTTGTTCCAGCCTTTTCATTCCTTCTTACTGCTGTCAGAGTGCATTGAATCTGTCAGGTACTGTTTTGTTTTAGAGTATGTCACACGTGCAACATGCTGCTTTCCTCTTTCCAAAGTCACTATCAGAGCAAGGGTGGGGTTCCCTGGGGCCAGGCTGACCAGAACAGATCATGACCAGGTGGTGTGCTGCTGGTGGCTCATGCCACCTTGGAATGCTGCCCTGATGTCACTTCTGGTAGAGCAGAGGCGTCCTGTAGGAGGGGTCTGCATAGAGCTTTTGAGTCTCTGTTGGGGCTTGCCTCCCAAGGCCAGTTGGAGAAGAGTAGGGCAGAGGAAGGCACAGTAGGAGCAGGCCAAGAGGCTCATATCAAAATCAGTTCCAAGAGGCCCCATTTATTCCCTTCCCTCTTTGCTTCGTCCTCTGGAGCCCCTTGCTTTCTCTCTCCAAAGGCTCTTTCTTCCCTGCAATGCAGGAAGGGCTTCTTGCCCTGTTCTCACTGTTTTCTCCCTCCTCAACTGTCCTTGAAGTTCACATCCTGGAGGAGAAAGGAATGGCGACCCAAGATGATTTTCCTCCTCCTCCTTAGGCTGGTACCAAAACCCACCATTTTGATTTCCCTCTGCGGAAATGTCAGGTCTGGTACTGATAGCGTGATGGCATATGCACCTGGCACTATTCTTTATATTTCACATTCCTTATCTCAATCTTCCCAGCAGCCTATAAAGAAGTTAGTACTGTCTTTATCCCCATTTTACTGATAGGAAACTGAAGTTCAGACTTGCCCCAGGTTACACAGCTATTAAGATTCAAGCCTAGATCTGCCTGATTCCAAAGACTATGTTCCTAAGCTAAAAGTTTGCACACAATCTCCTTTCTCATCTATAAAATGGAGGTTATGAGAAGTAAATGAACTAATGAGATATGAAAATGCCTAGCAAAGTGTCTGACACATAACAGATGTAAGATAGATGGTACCTATTATTACTCATAATAATTAAGATGATTATTTTTAAAAGCATAAGTAAAAATTTCAATTAGTTTGGATCACAATAGAGCTAAAGCCACTAGTGGAATGATTTTTAAATAATCCTGTTTTAAGATTTTTAAAAATGTTGCCGGGCATGGTGGCGCATGCCTGTAATCTCAGCGGTTTGGGAGGCGGAGGCAGGAGGATTGCAAGTTCGAGACCAGAGGCAGTCTGTGTGATTTAGTGAGACCCTGTCTCAAAAAAGTAAAAAATGGGCTGAGGGTGCAGCTCAGTGGTCCAGCACTTGCAGAGCATGCAAGCATAAGGCCCTAGGTTCAACCCCCAGTACCACCAAAAAAAATAATAATAATAAAAGGATTTTGTTCCTTTTTAAAAGTGATATTTTTCTATAGATTTTAAAGCTTTTTTTTCCCCTATCAAACATGAAAGCTAAGTCTGGCAATAGGTTTGCTACTGGTGCCTTCTCTAATGAACACAGGCATCACACGGCATGCACCATACATATAAAACACATCAACACATTCAGAACAGGCATGTTGACCCTGCCCTGATCCCAATCTCTAATCTGTGGTCTCTTCCAAGGCTTTCCATTTAGATTCATGTAAACATTGCTACTAGAAAAAAAAAAGTATTATTTAACTTAATTTGGCAGCACTGGCCTCATCTAACAAGAGAGAGACATAAGGCAAGAAATTCCTGTCAACTTCAGCTCTTTAATGTGAATGGCTCTGGGGTCTTCCTTGCTGCTTGATGAAGGGGCAGCATCTGGATCCCCATTTCTGAACTGACATCATAAGAGACAATGCGGTAGTGGAGAAAGCTGATCTGGAGGCTGAGGAAACCTGCTGCAGCTGGAAATGGGACCCTGGGGTGTGCAAGGCTTGGTCCTCCTTTGTGGCCCTGGAGGAAACCAGGGCTGGGGTTTGAGTGCCTTATGATACTTCAATCACTTTGAATGAATAGGTAGGAGTCTCTCTGAATATCTTAAAGCACTTCACAGACTATTGTCTTACATCTATTTTATATGGAATATATCCTACTTTTCTGAAAGTTCAGATAATAGAAATGACTTGCTTCCCTCCCACCTTGTCTCTTTTCTTTCTTGTCTCTGCAAATATTTATTGAATACCTACTCTAGGCAGTTCTACACCCACACCACCCTGGCATCCAATCCTGTCTGATCTCAGAAACTACGCAGGGTCTGGCCCGGTTAGTCCTTGGGTGGGAGAATGCCTAGGAATAGTGGATTCTGTAGGATTGGAAGAAGGACCTGGTAGCCCACTCCTGAAACAATTGATCATCAAAAACCCTATGAATAGCAGAGGAGCACCGACAATAGTGCCAAGCATAACACAGTGTCTGGTAGTGTTTAGTTGTACATAGGGTCACTGTAAGTTGGACCTGACTCAAAGGCACCTAACAACAACAACAACAACAACAACAACAACAACAACAACAACTCTAGGCAGAGCAATATGCAAGAAGAATGCCACCATTAAAAGCTCATTGAGAAGCATTTCTGCTCATCTTAGATGATCTCAATAAGAGAGATTTTGTCTTTCATTATTTATTTTAAACAAATTCAGATGACCAAAAACAGAGCGCCAAAAACAAATTAAAAAGTTAGCCATTTGTTTGCAGAGAGAATTTAGATAGTTTTGATTTCTGTTTATAGCCAATTTCATTTCCCATTTCTCATTTCCTACAACCCCTGAGTATTTTTAAGATACTTAGAATCTATATTTAGTCACACAAGCCTTTCATTCCCACCACGTGTATGGGTGGCTTGGTTTCTAACAAGCAGTTGGTTTTCACATAGTCAGAGGGAGAAAAGCTTCTCTCCCATTTCCTCCTCCCTCTTGCAGCCAGCCACTCATGCAGCCAACTCTGCACTAAAGGGGTTGAGCAGGGTATAGAAAAGGGGACAGCAAGATGTGGCAGAAAAGATGTAGGTTCCAGGTCCTTAGCCCCTCAGACAAACTATTTAACCTCTCTCAACCATCTCCTTAAATAGGGACAATAATAAATTGCCTACCAGATGGTCCGTTGAGGGACCATGCTATGCTTCTCTATAGATTTGGAGCAGCTTTTAGAATGGAGGAATTATGGGGAATTTTAAGAGGGAGCTAGAGTCTATCTAGCATTAAAAGAGAAAATGAAGTCCATTGTTTCTTATGGAACTGGTAAAAATAAAAAAAGCCATTCTGTAGAGAATGAGGAAATGAAATCCCACAAAAGTCAAGTCACTTCTGCGAGAACACCCTGTAGATAGATGACTGGAAGCCAAGGGTTAGGACATCTATTACCAGGCCATTTCTGTGCTCAGTCACAGGAAGAGACATGTCCTTCATTTATAGTAGTAACATCTTCCACTTCATATTTTCTTTAAGCACTTATACTTACTGACTTTTCCAATTTTCATGAATTTATTTCCATTTTTTTTAACAAACTTAGGCAAACTGACTTATTAAAACTTTCTTAGATAATTTCTGACACACTGATTCCATGCCATGCTCCAATTTAACCTTATTAAAGACCTGCTATATGTTTATTGGGGCTGGGGTTTAGCTCAGTGGGTAGAGTGCTCCTCTGCATTCTCTGAGGACCCAGGTTCGATCCCTAGCACTGCAAAAACAGGAGAAGGACATGGTAATCCACTCCCAAAGCAATCCTGAAGCAATCAGCCATTGAAAACCCTGTGAGGGTTGCTATGAGTTGGACCCTACTTAACGGCACCTAACAACAACATGTTTGTTACTTTATAAAAAACATAGATGGAGCCACATGTTGGGGTGCACACATGTCATCTCCGGGACTCCGGAGGATGAGGCAGGAGAATCATAAATTTGAAGCCAGAAGCTACCTTTGTAACATAGTGAGACCTTATCTCAAGCTAAAAAATAAAAAAGGGGGGTTGGGGGTGCAACTCAGTGGCAGAGCACCTGCCTAGCATATGCAAGGCCCTGGGTTCAAGCCCCAGCACTGGAAAAAAAAATAGATGAAATTAGTTTACCAGGCTTTACTTAGTGGGTGAGAAATTCAGTCTAAGAGCATCGATGCCATTCTTTCATGGACAAAGATTGGCAACATGTTACATGTTGATATTCCTTCAGTGAACAAGAGGGTTTTTCTTGCCCTCCATGCTACGGATAGATACAGTGGTCTTGCAGTGGAATGAGCTTCCTATTGTTTCATACTCTGGGCTGCAGAGATGGGGCCACCCTCTTGATTTACTATGATTAATACTATGTCCCTAAACAAATGAACACAGCTATCTTGAAAAAAGACGTTTTGTCTCCGTTGTACTTTTGGTCTGCTACCTGAGTTACCCATAACCAATGCCCTCTCATTTAAAAAGTAGAAGAGGAAAACCATGCTAACAGGACCATGAGAGGCCACACAAGTAAAATGTAGTGCTATTACGTAAAAGTGACAACAAAGTCAATCACTTGACTCCCTGTTTAATGATAGCCACAACCATCTTTGTGCTGAGTGATTATGGGACTCTAGTGCTAAGCCAGTTATAGGGCAGAAGAAGGTGGAAGGCTGGGAGGAGTTGGTATTTGCAGCTTCACTCTATCCTTTTGCTTGAGAAAATAGCTGTCATTTCTTTGCTTCACAAACCCCAACTTTAGTCTCATCTTAAGGGAGGGGTTGCATTTTTATTTTTTTGATAAATATTGGTCTAACAGTTATAGAAATGATTGAAAAGACAATGAATGACACATGCCTCTACCCTCAGGAAGCTCATCTTTGCTCCAAGAGGGGGATATATACTCCTTGCAAGAGCCATAAAGAAAGGTGAGTCAAGGGTGCAGGGACACCAAGGAGCCAGTAGTTCCTGGAAAGGACAGGAAGATGATGCTTGAGCTGAATCTGGATGAGTGAACCCATGACATCCCGGGTGTGAAGCTGAGCTAGGGTGAGCTCCACACCCTCCCTGTTGCACAGCATCTGGGAACGGACCAGCCCTCCACCACAGAGCTCCCACCTCCCTCAGAAAGGAAGAGTCCGAGAGTGGCTGCAGACTTGGTGGCATGGCTTAGCATGTGATGCCACTTTCCAATGATTAAGATGAGCAAGAGGGACTCTCAAAAAGGGAGTGGGGGGAAGTGAGCAGGATCAGGGTCTCTGTGGGGTACAACTCATCCTTTGGGACACTGCATTCAAGAGTAGAATTTCATAGTTAAAACTCTAAAGAAACACCTATGATATCAAAATATATAACATGTAAAAAGGATGTGAGATTTTAATGTCTAACAGGAAGGCATAGATCTAACAAATGTTAGATGATGGCATAAAATACCAAATTTTCAGTATAGACATTTGCTTGCTCAGCACCTATTAAGTGAACTGGAGTCTTTTTTTTTTTCTTTTGTAGTATTTAGGGGTTGAACCCAGGGCCTCACACATACTTTGCAAGTGCTCTATCAGTGAGCTATTCCCTCAGCCTTTTTTATTTTTTATTTTGAGAAAGAATCTTGCTAAGTTACACAGGCTGCCTCTAGCCTTGAACTCATGATTCTCCTGCTTCGGCCTCCCAAGTTAGTGGGATTACAGGCGTGTGCCACCATGCCTGGCTAAACTGGAGTCTTGATGGGACAGTGAGGGACAGTTTTAGCACATAGGACTCTTTGGCATTCAGTTGGGAGGGGCATCAGTCAGACCTGGTTGTGGTATGTTTACGCTCTGGATGGTCACACATTCAAAGATCTCCCCAAGAGTGTGCCTGCGACTGACCCTAAATAAGATTCTAAAGCAGGATCTTGGGGTCCTCCCTACCCACACCTCCAGACCTCTCCTTTGGAGGCCAGCCATGCCCCCAAAGGACTCCACATGGACTCCTCCTTTCTCCCCAAGCCCATATTGACTCACCCTGTCTGGGGACCTCCACTTTCATAAAATGAACCTGTCCTAACTTTCACCCTTGAGGAATGAGTGTATTGGTATTGCATAGGTTGTTTTCTAGAACCACTAAAATCATACCCCCCAAGCTCTGAAACCTGCTCAACAGGCAGGAACTTCCATTGGGATGCTTTCTTGGCACCTGTGATCTCCCATTCTGGGCTACTATGTTCTTGCAGTCTGTTCTCTCCTGCCCAGCTGAAAGCCAACCCTCATTCTTCTCTATTGCCCAGGCACCCTACCCATGTCCCTTGAGGTAAGAGAGGACCTGTGTCCTGAGCCACTATGGGTTAGGGTGAAAATGAGAGAGAATTCTGGTTTCATCTGAGGTTCATTTTGGGCCTTGCATTTATTTCTCTTTGGTGAGAGTCAGTTTATTGATTAATGGAATTTTTATTAGAGTTATTAGAACAAATAAAACACACACACATACACATAAATCCATCCCTACCCCTCCCAAACCACTGGCTGGCAAAATGCATTCTATTTCCAGCCCTGACATCTTGCCAGTTTGTCATTCTCTTTCCTGGCCACATCAAGTTCCATCGGGTTTGAGTTTATTGGCTGCACAGCGAAGTTTATGTTGTCACAGAAATTAGCCTTGATGGACAGGGATATTGCCAGGGGATCGGAGAGCTCGGCAGCCTCATGATGTTGGCATGGCTGAGATGTTAGGGTGCCTGGAGCCCTCTCCAAGAAAAATCAAAGCTGGCTCTTTGCAGCAGCAAACGAGTGCAACAAGACACTCCTGAGGGACGAGAGCCTGGACGTGATTGTGAGCCGTCCAGTTCCCATTCCGCTGATCCGCCTGCCCGCCTTCCTTCCCCCCTTCCTCCCTTCCCCCCCACCCCCGTGCCAAAAATCCTTCCCATGCAATGGAGGTGGGACTGGGAGGCCTGAGGTTAAGCCGCTCTCTTCTATATTTCGTGGTTAGCTTTCGTAGGTTCTTGGCTGTTTGACAACGTTGGATAATAATTCAATATTTCTTACTGAAATACTTGACCTTATTGTTAGTTTTTGTGACAAGGGGAATTTAAAGGAGCTGCAAAAATGCAAGCAAGTGTGGCTGAAAAAAGCCAGGGTATGCCACTGAGTAGTGAACAGTTTCTTTTTCTGACATCTATAAAATTTAGGTGAAAACAGGTCAACATTGATCTTGGCAAATGGGAAAGCCAGTTCTATTGTTAGCAAATAGTTTCAGATAGAAATGCAAGTCAGATTCAATCAAAACCACATTTGCTTTTAGAGACTAGTGATGTGCTTTCTATAAAAAATGAAGAGTATTTATACAGACACACAAAGTAAAAATATTCTTTGGCCGAATGGATCATTTTCTAAATATTAAATCAGCTTGTTGAAGGAAGAAGGGGTCCCTTTCATTTCCTTGCTAGATCTGTAGGGTGTGTGCTCCCCACATCTTTTCTTCTCTTTATTTTGAATTGGCAAGGGCTGTTGAGGATAAAAACCCTATATTAAGAGAAATCCTGCATTGCCTGATGTTGGGACTTTTTGCAGATGCCTAGGTAGTGGCAGAAGAAGAAATGAAGTTGTAGTATTCAGATATATAGCTCCCCAGATTGGCCCTGAGTCTCATAATCACTTTTATGGGCCTCTCAGGAGTCGCACATGATATTTGTGAGCTCACAGAGGAGAGACTTTAGAGAAGGTCAGGCACTCATGGAGGGCCATTAACTTTAGCCTACTGGGCAGATTGCTGATCCTATTTTCTCTCTGTCCTGGGATCCATCATCTGAAGGCCTCGCCCTGGGAGGCATTGGAGCGTTCAGAGAACGTCAGAACTGCAGCTTCTCCCACAACCTCCCGTCTACCAATGAGGAGACCAAGATCCAGGGTCAAGTGTGTGCTGGTGGACAGGATTCTAGAAAGTTTCACTCTTTCTTAGGAGATTTTTTTTAAAAATTAAGGTGAAATCCACATAACAACATAAAATTAAATACATTAAAGTGAACTATTCAAGGAAATTTCATGTGCTTTGAACATTGTACAACCACCACCACCACCTAGGTCCAAAACATTTTCATCACCCCACACAGAAACCCTGTACAGAGAAAACAGTTGCTCACTATTCCCAGTTTTCGATCCACTTTTTGAATACGAGTTGGCCCCATTAGCTTGGTTTCCACAGAGCATTTTGTTAGGGCTCCACAATTTTAAATAAAGCACAGCTGTATTTCCAGATAGGTCTGAGGGGAGAGAGGGCATATTTCTTGTGGGGAGCAGCAAAGATTCTGAGCTAAAATTGGGGGTGGAGCACGGGAGAGGCAGGGTCTGGAATCTCATAGTGAGGCAGAATCAACCTTTCCCGACTGGAGGGCACCATCTGTTAGGGGGCAGCTGCTCGTTCTGGGGCAGATTTTTGGTCTCCTGCTGAGGTGATGATCCCTTTAAAATTCTCTGCATTCTCACTCTCCAGCTTCCCCCTCCGCATCGAGGGGCATCTTACTCTCTTAATTTGTGTTGGTAGACATCCAAGTCTGGCACCAGGCAGTCCCCACGTGTGATGCGGGGAGGTAGTGTAGGCTCACCCGGGTCCAGAAAGAGAGCTCTCTCAGAGATGCTAACTATAAGCTGTCTCCTTCAATCCGCATCACCCAAGTCGGATAATCATTTGCAAATGGCAAATGATAATAAAAGCTTTCCTCTGTTTTGCTTCCAAGTGTCAACAGATCTATACAGGCTACAGACATGTATGCGAATTGCCAGTTTAAGAATAAAAAGAAGCTTGGAGACCGTTTGAGTATGTTCTGGGAGGACTGACAATTGCCTTAGGTTGCTTTTCAAACACTCTATGGGTCTTGTGAGACCTGGAGTGTGGTTCAGAGATAGAGCTGGACTGTCTTCAGTCCGCAGCTGGAGAGGGACCACAGGTGGCCTCTCGGCACTGGGTTCCTCCTGAATATAACAGAATCTTCAAGCTGGAACTGAGACTGGAGTGGGGTACTTAGAAGTCACTTCTGGCTGCTGAAGATGTGTGACTGGACTCTGCAAGAAAAATCTCAAGTATTTGACCCCAGGGAGAAGGGGAGCCTGAGTCTCCCCTCAAGGCACACCTGTTTTCTGGGTGGGACCTAAACAGAGTCTCAGGTCATGTTGTGACCCGTCTTTGTGAAGTACTTCTTTTCCTTGAAGAGACTGGGTGCCTGAGCTGAAGTGAAGTAATTTCATAGGCAAGTAGTTTCAATCATTTTTATATTTGAGTACAGATGAATGAACTACAGAATACAGTATAAAATTCATAGGAATTGTAAAGATGAAATAGGACTTTGGAGACATCTTCTACTTTTAGTAGGGCACTTTGGGCTGTACTCAAACTGACTCACCAGAGTTAAGGCAGTTAGGTAGCTGCAGCAGAAATAATCGAGAAGTCTTGTCAGTGTTCAGGGGTAGTTCCCTGGAAGCCTATGAACAGGTTGGCTCTTACATAATTTCTTCCCCCACCTCATACTTTATCCTTTTCCTCATCTAATTCTACTCCTTCCCACAAACCTTCAGGGCCCTCCTCTATGAAGATTTCCTTACCTTCTGGCCCCATTGCTCAGTCGCTGTATACGGAGTCTGTACTGGATTCTGACCCTCTAATCCTCTTATGCCTTGTTTACAGTTATCTATTACAGGCTAATAAATTACAACAAAACTTAGTGGCCTAGGACAACAGTCATTGTATTGTTCATAATCCAATTCTGTGGGTCAGGCTAGGGGGCAGGGTTGGCAGGGCTCAGTAGGGTTGTTATGCTCTACAGGGGATCAGCTAGAGGACTTCACTTGTCTACATTTAGCTGGGGCTGGGCAGAAAGGTCCAAAAAGGCCTCCCTCATGTGTCTAGTTTCTTGGTGGTCCTCCACAAGATCTTTCTCCTTCTTCACACTGCTGGCTTGACCATTCCTCACAGTATGGTGGTCCCAGGGTAGTCAGAATTCTTCCAAGACCCATGTTTCTAAGGGGCACACAAATGGAAGCTACAGATCTTTTGAGGTCCTACGTTAGAAGAGGGTCAACTCTACTGTGTTCTGTTGGTCAAAAGCAGTCACAAAAGACAGTCCAGAATCAAGGGGGAGGGCACAGGAAGAGAAGCAAAGGATTTAGTCATCTTTAAACTATCATATATAGTTGAAATGCATCTAGCTTGACTAAAGCCTATGACCTTAGCCACTCTGTAATGATGCTTCTTACATATCACAGTTCTCAGGTATCCCTCTCGGTGCAGGTTGCATATGCCCTAGTAAATGTTTTGTTGGTTACTTCAGGATGCCAGCAACAGTGACAGATGTGCAAGGAGAAGAGATCTGGGGCATGAAGCATCCTTGCAGGGGTGGGCATCTCTTTATCAAAACACAAGGGGAAGAGGCACCATGGCAATGGAAAAGGTGTGTGCTTGGCAGGAAAAGATGAATTCATGGTATTTTGTAAAAGGAGTCATTTTATGTTTCCTTGAGTCCCATGGTGAACTAAATATATATCAAATAGCCTATAGTTGAGGGACCCTTATTAAGGGGAAAATGGTAACTCAGACCACTTAACATTTTCAAGATCTATGGGGAAGAGCTGGGTGGCAGGATTCCTCTAGACTTGCCTAGGGCACCAGGGGGGGTGGGCAGTAGGGCTGGAAGGGATGCCATGCTGTCACTCAGAAACTCAGCAGGGTCCAAAGAGCCACCCTTCCAGGAAAGCTGAGCAGCAACTCTCCAGAGAAAGAGGCTATTGTTTCTTGCAACTTAAGTAGCTGATGACAGTAGAAAGGAATGTAGTCAGGACCCTCCCTTCTAACTGTGGAGAATTAGAGACTGAAGAACCAGATTCTGGAAGCCTCTGGGCATAAGGTGTGGGAAACACTGTAGAGAGGGGAGCCAGCATCCCCTGGGAACATCCATGCTGATTCCACCTCTCCTGCTCCCTGTGACGGGACTCCATCTCCTATGTGCAATAAGGAAGATGGGTCTCAGGGGCATTTTCTTAATAAGTACAACAGTCACTATAAAGGGCATGTGTGGTGCTTGCCACTGCGTAAGTCCTTAATAAATATTAACTTCTTTCTTTCCAAAATGTTAGAAAAGGGATGTTGGAAATCATTAAATCCACTCTGTGAATGACCATACCAAGGCCTTCAGGTGTTAAAATGATTTGCCCAAAATTAAGCATCCAGGTTTCCACCTCCTGGTCCTGGGTGCCTCCCTTAGTTCCCCACATGTTTAAGCCCCTTTAAAGGCAAACTGTCTGTTCATCACAGCTACAGTACAACTCGTAATGACCACTTTTAGCCTTTCTCCTTGGGTATAGTACTCTGGGTGACCCTAAAGAACCTAAGGTGACCGGAGCTTAAGAAACAAAGAAAAATATTTTTAAAAAAACAACTAAAATACCAACAAATATCAACATGAAAATCTCTGAATAAAGCCATATCCTGAAATCACATGAGTCTGTTCTTCTCTCTGCATCAATTTCTGTTTTATTTTTTAAAAATTACTTTAAAGGTCAGAGTTTTGAATAATAAGGTAGAAAACAAAAAGTATCTCCTTCCTGGCTGTCTCCCCTTCCCCTGGTCAATTCTACTCCAGACAATTCTGCGTATGTCCAACTTCTCTTCCTTCTTGTCAAGTGTCAGGGGAAACGCACAGGTCCACAGACAAGGAGTCAGGGCACTTCAGTCTGTGCAATTCAGTTTTCCAGATGGGTTGGGGGTCATGAGGCCTGGATTCCATCAGGGCTTTGTTCTCTCTCGCTGCACAACAAATCATCCCCAAAACAGTGGTGCCAGAGAACAACGTTTTCTTATGCTCACAGGTTCTGTGGATCAAGGATTTGAACAGACACTGCATGAGCAGTCTTCCTCCACCCTGTAAATGTGTGTGGCCTCAGTGGGAAAGACTGGGGAAAGACTTGAAAGGCTCAGGCTAGAATCTTTACTCACATGCTGGGTCCTGGGCTGGGCAGGTCGAATAATGGGCCTTGCTGAGACTGGGGCTGGGGGACCCTCTCTGTCCTCTCCAGGACATACACTCAGGGTCATTAGACTTCTTCCTTGGTAGCTTGAACTCAGAGGACAAGGGTCCCAGCCAACCCTGTGGGAACTGTATGGCCTCAGAAGTCACGTGATCTCAATTTCTCAGCATTAGATTGCTAGAAACTGTCACATGCTCATTCATTGTCTAGGAGAGGTCCCCCCAACCTGCCGAAGCACAGTGCATCAGAAAACTTAACACCATATTGTGGAACTGTCACACATCGGGAACACAGTCCAGCACCTAACAGAGGGCTTCACTGGGCTTCCAGGGTACAGGGGCAGTCTAAGAAATGAGATTTGGACGTGGATGGATTGGATCTGTAGGTTTGCCTAAGATTTTCATTTGTAACATCTATGAGACTTGAGGCCACCCCTGCCTGCGTTTTAATTGGAGTGGAACTTCCTCAACAGACACCAAGGAACCCCTTCACCCAGAAGCCTTGAAGTAAGCTTTGTAGAGGAAATGTCGGTGCAGGGAGATCTACCCAACAGGCTACACAGGGTTAGAGGAGGGTGGGCCCCACCCGGGTGGCCCACACTCTGGCAGTCCCCACCTGTGTACATAGCCAGTAGGAACATGGTTTGTACTGAATCCAAAGTGGAGGCTTTGAAGCCCTCAGAGATCCTCAGAGCTAAGCACTGGGCGAGGTCAGGGTGTTCAGGAGGCTGGATGGAGGAGAAGGAGGAAGGCTGGAGTGAAGGTGCGAGCTGCCATGTAGTGGGGGCCAGACATGGAAATCGTGCTGCTGCCCCACCTCTTTGCTCCACTGAAGCAGCCGAAGGGTGTGGGGAGTGAGGATTAGAGGGTTCAAAGCTTGGTTTGTGCTGCACACCATGTGAGAAACATGAATCTTTGCAATAACCCTGTGAATTAGGCACTCCAGTTTTATAGTCAAGATAGCCAGGCTTGGAGGTATTAGGTGTCTTAAGGTCAAAGGGCCAGGTTCCGTTTGCCTTTTCAAAATCAACAACCATCTCCTCTCCTTCTCTTCGAGACTTTATTCCATTCCACGCTTTTCCTTGACTCCAAACCACAGGATTTCCATCACCAAGCTTCCTGGTGCTTGCAAAACCTAATCCCTTCATCTTTAGGGCAAGAAGGAGTTTTTTGAGAAACATATCCGAAGGAACCAAGCCTTCAGGCTGTGCTGTCTACTACAGTAGCCTCTGGCCAGTAGAGCTCTCAATAAAACTTTAAAAAATTTAACAAAATTTTAAAATTGTTAAGTAGGGAGCCGATAACCTATAAACTCAACAGACTTTTATTGGAAGAAGCTGCTGAGGCTGCCTCTAGCAAAGGAGAGAATAGCCCCTATGGGAGGAAGGGGCAAGGCTTTTGTGGGCTCTAAGTTGGAAGTGGGGAAAGGTGATTGACATGTCACATCGGGATAGGTAGGAAGCTGGTGCATGAAGGGTTCTGACAGGCTGGAAGAGTCAAGTTTTGGTGGGCTTTTTGAGGAGTGGGGGATAGTGGGTAGAAGAAGGCACCACCTTATAGTGAGGAGCCATTTTGTAACTGGTCCTGCTGGAACAGAAACAAAGGCGAGGGGGCTCCCGACATCCTACTAACAGACAGGAGAATGAAGATCCAGGTCTCCAAGGTAACCAGGACATGGTTCTCACTCTCCAGGAGTGCAAAGCCCTGCTGTCGATTGTGTGCACAGAGCCGTGTTCTAGGATGCACCAGAGACTCCAGCCCAGTGTATGCTTAGGGCTGTACAAGGCATGGGAGTGGCTCTCCGGGAGTCTCCCTGCAGTTCTCTCAGAGGGGAGGAGAAGCCCCATAACTGCCTAACAAAAATGCAGTTCTTTGGTCACAGTAACTATATTTCAGGTACTCCTTAGCCACATGTGGCTAGGGACTGCTATATCAAATGGCATGGGTGAGGAATATTTCCATCATTGTGGTACACTCTACTGGACAGTGCTGCTTCAGAAAGGAAATATAGAAAGAACTGCATTTTTATAACTTGTACTATTGTAGTTTAATGAATACTTTTAATGGTACTTGAGGTATGTGTTTTCTCCGAGTCTTTTTCAGAAGTAAAATAACAAGCAGTATTTTTAGAGTACTTCATAGATTGTAAGCTATAAGGCATTCGCATTGTTGTTGTTAGGTTTCATCAAGTCGAGTTTGACTCATAGAGACCCTATGTACAACAGAACGAAACACTCCCCAACACTGTGCCATGCCTGGCACTATTGTCAGTGCTTCTCTGCTATTCCTTGGGTTTTCAACTTGATCTTATTTAGTGTGACAGCCTTGCAGAGTAGGGTAGGTAATGATGGTAAAAAGTGAGATTACAAAGGTTCTGAGAGGCTATGCTGCCTGGCCGCAATCCTAGAAACAGTAAATGGGAGAGCCAGGATTACAACACAGGGCCTCTCACTGTGTACTTTCCAAAGGGAGAATTTGTGTCTCTGATGCCTGAAATTAGCCTCAGGCAAAATTAGTAAATCAAAAGTAATTTACCGTAAGTAGGTATGCTGGAGGATACATCTACATGGAAAGGCAGACAACAGTGCCTAGTCAGGCATGGTGGATGCCGACTCAATATACAAAGAGTAATTCATTTATTCATTCATTTACAAATTCCATATGAATATGGAGCATCTACTATTGTAGACACTGCAGATAATAAAGAAAAATAGTGAACTCAAAATAAATAGCATATTAAGTGTAATAAAGGCTTTGTATAAACAAAAAGCAAAGGAAAGGGAAGAAATGGGCAGAAACATTGTTTTAGAAAAGGTTGCAAGGAAAGAGTTTTTTGGTATGTGTATGGGTGGGGTTGCAGTGCTGAGGAAGGAACCTAAAGCCTTATTCCTGCTAGGCAAGTGCTGTACCACTGAACTACTTCTACCCCAGAAAGGGCTTTCTTGAACAGAAACCTGAAGAAAGTAAGAAAGTGGGCTGTAACTCCAGGCAAAACTGTTCTAAGCAATAAGAACCATAGTGCAAAGGCCCTGTGGCAAGTATATACTTTGTTTTTCTTCTTGCACTTACACAAACCTGATATTTGATTATATATTATTGTCTGTTTACCCAGTTACAAAGCCCATGCTTGGCTCCAGAAATAATGGGGAGGCTTAGGTAGCTAAAGTGTAGTGAGAAAGTAGGTGGCTGATGGGGAAAGTCCTTATGCTTGGAAGAGGTCACTGGTAGAAACTACTTCTCTGAGAAAACTTGGTGGAATACTGCACAGGACATAGGCTTTGGAATTATATGGTATGATTTGAATCTTTTATTGACCTTGGGCAATTGTTATCCTCTTTGAGCTCGATTTGCATATGTCCCATGTAAGATCATGGTGAAGATTACATGAGATAATGAATATAAAGTATATAATGCAAAAAATATATATAAAGTACCCAGCATTGTGTCTGGCTACTTAATTCTCAATTCCTGAAGTGGAAAGAGTGGTGGGCTGTGAGTGTGTGTGTAGGCAGAGTGTCAGCAAGCCTCATCAAGAGAACCTAAGAGGATCCAGTCCACAAAGGTGGAGTGGGAGAGACCTGGCCATGTGCAGGACGGAGGGAGAGATGGGGTGGAGTGGCAGGTCCAGCATCCGAGAGCTCATCACAGCCATGAAAGCCAGGGCCCCCTCGTCACTGCCTGCTCTTTGACTCCTCCTTAATTGGGGGGGGGGTGGGGGAAGCAGCACTAGATGGTTGATTTCTGAGGGGAAGTAAGGAGGAAGAGTAAGTAAACTTCCCATGAGTTTGGTTTGCCAAACAAAATATAAATCGAGAACCCCAAATTTAGCCTGGAGGTATGTTGGGTAGAGTTTTCAGAGACGCAAGTGTTAACTGTTACATCATGGAACCCCCTTGTGTTGGGTGGAATTTTCTACAATTTTAGAGTGGATGAATGCTGATCCTGGTCTCAGCCCTCTCTTTAATATTCTTTGGCTGAAAATTGAACTGATACAGGAGTAGCCTGTTAGCTTAAAATAGAATATGACATTTCATAAGCCAAACAAAACATTAAAGAAAAAAAAAGATAGAAAAACATCCCTTGAAACATGACCCGGGGAGGATTAGGTCCGAAATGAGAAAAGATCTGAGGTCCAGAGAGTCTGAGTGTTACGTTATGAGCCAGTTGGTAATGCAGGCAACAAGACTGTGGCCCTGGTGAGGGTCATGCATAACAGAAGCAGGTGGCCAACAAACAGAAGCACCTTCCCTCCCCATATACTCCTGGGGATCTGTGTGTCTGGAACCAGGATGAGCCTGAGGCCGAGGCCCTCATAGGGAGCCAGGCGCACACTGGGCTTGGACCTCCCTGTTGAGTTATGGTTATGTCCAGACTCTGTGGGTTCACATCTGTCTGTGGGGGCTCCTCACACAGCCTGTTGCTCAGAGAGCTTTGCCCAGGGGTGAGTGCCTCCTCAGAACACAGGGATGGGGGCCTGCTGTGCTATGCAACAGCAGTAAGGGGATGGGGAGCACAGAAAAGCCAAATGAGCAGGAAAAAAAAATCCTCCTCTTAACTCAGATCGGCTGGGTAGGCCCTGAGTACCAGCTGTTGACAAGTAATAAAGTCAATGAGTCAGAGAGGAAAAAGAGAAGTCACAGCGAGTTAGAAAGCCTTCCCATTCAACATGGGAGGCTGGACAACATCCCCTGCAGAGCCTCTCAGCACCACTCTCCCTCTGCTAACCTTGCTGCCACAGCAGGTTCTCTCACAGTCTCAAGGCTTTTGCATCAAAATCATGATGGTGGTGGCACTGGATGATTTTCACATTTCTGTCTAGTTCCCTAATTCTCTCTTTTTAATGGAGGCAGATGCTAGAGCTGTCTTCTAAGGTGTATAGGGTGAGCTAGGTCCCAAGTAGCCTACATGTTCCTGTGGGGATGTGCTTGGCTCACCAGTCCATCCCCCAGGGTCTGCATTGTCTTGTTAGATGCAATGGAGAACAGACATGTCTTTAGTCCATATTGATTCCAGCCTAGTTGGGGTCAGTTAGTACATGGCATTTGCATTCTGTCTGCCATGCAATATGCCAGTGGCAGACATTGGGAAATAACCCCTGGCTCCCACTGTACCTGAGTTAGGAATCAGGATGATCAACTGCATTGCAGGTGGACAATTAAGATGGGCACTGTGACTGGATGGGGTGGCTGTGCTCTTATATTTGGACTGGGAGAAAGGGACCTTGAGGAAAGGTTAACTTTGGAAGACTTCTGATCTTCAGAGACCATCTCTTACCCCTGGCGACAGCTTTCAGGCAGGCTAAATATCTTCTCACATGGGACACTTACCCACTCATCAAGTGACTCCTTGATCATGGGATCAGTTGGTCATGTTACAATGATATCTAACTCGTAACATGAAATAATAATATCTGCCCTGCCTTCATTTTAGGATTCCAGGGAAGTGCTTAGAAAAATTCCAAGTGCAATGCAACTGTAAAGTAACTAATAATATTGTTATTCTACCTTCTAATTAGGGGCTGGGATTTAGCTCAGTTGGTAGAGTGACACTCTGCAGTCTCTGAGGTCCAGCACTGCAAAAATGGGAGCAGGACATGGCAATCCACTTCACAGGCAATCCCAAAACAATCAGCCATTGAAAACCCGATGAGGGTTGCTATGAGCTGAACACGACTTGATGGCACCTAACAACAACAACCTTCTAATCAACGAGATTTTGATAGTGGGAAAGCTCTCCCTGCCCTCACTGGCCATAAGACCTGTTGCCTAAAGTCCATCCCAGTCCATACTCCAAAGACTTTTCTTGCAACCACATCTTAGTGCGGTTCACCCAATAAAATGCTGCTCTGGCTCCAAGTGGGCATGAAAGTTCATCATAACATTTGCTGTCAATAAAAACCCAATTCTTTCCACGTGAAAAGTATTACCACTGTCAAATGGTTATTGAGTGATGAAACCTGAATAATGGGAATACAGGAACAGGAATATGTACAAAGGGAAACTTCACAAGAGATGCCAAATTGTAAAGATAGAGACGCTGCTGTCAGAGGGAATTCATGAAACAGAGCAGAGAACATTTGCCATCAGCAAGCAGGAAAGATGGGGAAAGCGGGAGAGAGAGGAGGTAGAGAGAAAACGGGATGATCTCTGCTATCTGTTGGGTGAGTTGCAGATGAGGGTGAGACAGATGGTCACCATGGCAACCTGCAGACCACCATGGTACATAGCCAGCCATCTTAGCCTAGGACATTGTAAGAAGTATCTTCTAGAAAATCTTGTCACATTAGCTCCTGCCTTTTATGATCAAATTCTTTTGGCTACGTGGGACTCTTGGAGCTCACTTGAGGCACATCCAGGCCCGAGGTACAGAGACTGGGTTGAACACTCAGGCAGAGGCCATCTTGGAGGCTGCTACCGGATGGATGTTCGGCCATCCAGCCAGGAAGCTCCGCTGCCTCCTTAGGGCATCTCTTCCCTGTGCCACTTCTGCACCTGTCTGTCCCCAGTCCTGCTACCCACACTCACATGACTCCAACCCACCTCTGTCTGAGCAGAAGGCATGTGGCCAGTATGGCAGGCAAAGACGAAGGTTCTGAGGAGAAGCTGGGGATGCACATGGCTTCGTCACTGCCTAGTGGCCTGGGGCAAATCGCTGAGCTGCCACTTTATCTGTTCGCTGGGAATGATCATCCCTCATTGTGGAGTGTGAGGGACGCATGCAATCAAGTCGCAAATCTATCAAAAGAGCGGTGTGCACCAGTGAGGCCTTGGTAGGTTGACCCACCTCCTGGTTTGTCTGGGGCAAATCCTATGGGTCTGGAAAAATCAGCGATGGGACCTCATTTAATTCTCAAAAGTGTCTTCCTAGTTTGGGTGCTACATGATATCACCCTGGATTTTGTGATCCTTGACAGACTGAAATTTGAAGGGCCTCAGTGAGGCTGGGATCTCTCCCTAAAGACCCTCCGGTCCTCAGAACCCGAGTCCTCCCTCCTGTCACAGTGCGGAATTTCATATCCATCAGTCCTGTTGTTGTTGTTGTTGTTAGGTGCGGTCGAGTCGGCATCTGACTCATAGCGACCCTCATAGGGTTTTCAATGGCAGACTGTTTCAGGATTGACTTGGGAGTGGGTTGCCAGGTCCTTCTCCCATTTTTGCGGTGCTGGGAATTGAACTCGGGACCTCAGAGACTGCAGCGCAGCGCTCTACCAACTGAGCTAAATCCCAGCCCCATCAGTCCTGAGTCACTTTCAAAATAAGAATTTTCAGTTAGTCCATTAAAAGAAGCAACAGCCCTGTTTTAATTTCAGCAACGGCCTTGGAATGAAAAGACTACTAATTACTCCAATTAACCAAGCACATTAAGTGCACATGTTCAAACAAATATAAAAATACCATCAATCTTGGTCCTGAGGTTCTTGAGATGCTGGAATGCATAAACATTCAGGGGAAGAAATTGTGACTTCACAGGAAACACAAACAGAGCAGACTGTGTTTGTGTGACTGCCTACTTGTGGAGAAACAAGCAAGAGACATGGAAGACGTGAGGATGTCTCTCTCCTTCAGTTTATGTTTGTAATTATTGCTTGAGGCGACAGAACAAAGAAGTTCCTATTTATAGCCAAGTCTAAAGGGGGTGGAGGAGATGCTTAATCATGAGAAAACACCATCCACTATTGGCATTAATAAAATAAAACTGAAGTTTATCAAGGGAACAAGCTGTCTTCAGGAAAATAAATAACTCTGTCCATTTCCTGTCTCCATAGACAAGGCTCTTAGGTACCACTATGTTACATAGCAGGACATGGATGGGAGCCAGCTAATGCCATGGGCACAGACAGGCTTTCTGGTGGAAGCTGGTTCTGGGTCTGGAGCAGGGCAGGTGCCAGAGCTTCAGGTCCACTGTGCCTCTGATCTGCAGGCAGCAAAGCCAACAAAATCCACTCTCTCTCTGTGTGTGTGCCTATAGCTCTTTGGTCATTTTGCAGGGCTCAGATCTTCAGAAATGCTATGAGGAAGCAGGGGATGTGTAGGGATGAGATATAGGGAAGAAGGGAAGAGACACGACTCTGAGTCTGCTTGGCTGGAGGCTTATCTAGCCCACCTCGAGTTCTGGGACACATCTAGGACCCTCCTGTGACTTGCATTGGCACACCCAGCTTAAGTCCATGAGGCCAGGCAAAATGGCCCCTAACGGCTCACTGTTGACACACCCAACTTGAGCCCATGAGGTCGAACCCATGAGGTCCAGGCAGGATGGCCCCTGCCTGATGTAGCTAAGGCATGCCCCTCCTCGAATTTCTTGCCAAGCCATTGTCACCCGATATCATCTGATTGGTTGGTTCAATCACTTGATGTCACCTAATTGGCTAACCCAAAGTGTCATCAAAACATCACAGATTCTTATTGGTTGACTCAAAAGGCTTATAAGCATGATGCACAGGAAATAAAATTGAGTTCCGAATTGCCATCCTTAAAGAGCTCCAGGTGTAGTGTGTCTCTGTCAACTAAAGACTAGTGGGTTTTATATGTGGGGTTTCGATTCTCAGCTGATAGAGCCCCACATTCCTGGTGCCCAATGTGGGACAATGACATTCACGTGAGGCACAACATTCAGGCACAACAGGACACCACATTTTGCAGGCTCAGACCTTCAGAAATGCTATGAGGAAGCAGGGGTTGATGCTCAAGAACAATGTTGGATTCTGGTTAAAAATGTGCATGTGGCCTCAAGATCCAGAGTCCCATCTTACCTTGGAATTGATTCAACGTTGGTGAGCCATGCTACCATGGCAGACTCCTGGGCATGTGAGAGCTGAAATCACAGCCTTAGAAGGGACCTGCCTCATACTATGTTTTTTTTTTTTTTTTCTTCCCTGCTCTCACTCTTTCTCTTTCTTTCATTTCCCCTCATTCATTCATTCTTTCACTTATTCATTATTTATTCAAGAAATACTTTTTGTTTTTCAGAACTAACATCATGTTTGATCTGTGCTCAATGCTGGCATGAGAGAACATACTGTCTTGCCCCAAAGATTCTATGATCCCATTGCAGAGACAAGACTTTTCCTTCCATTGTCTTTATTTTGATCATGGATAACATGATTTCCATAGTAGGCTAGGATTTTTTTTCTGAATTCATGAAGATTCCATCTCTTTCATCCCCTGTATTTAGTTCTATGGATTCTACTAGTCATCTATTTTTTCTATTTCTTCTTTCCTTCACATTTTTAATAGCATTTCTGTAGAACAGAAGGGCTGTCTTTATCCTCTTTTAAAAAATCAAAAATTTGAAAATAAGTATTAAGATAGTATATTGGCCAAGTGTTATGCCAACTATTTCTATATTATCATGCCACTTGACTCATAACTGTAGCAAATCTATTGTTGCTGTCACAGTTTTATAGATGAGCAAACAGACTCAGAGAGGTTAAGTGACTTGTACTGGTCACACAGGAGAGCTCTAGAAGGTCTAGGGAATGGCTAGTTTTGGATACTATTCTGGAGGCACTGAAAATGATGACAAGGTACCTCCATTTTCAGATAACTGGTTCCTTGCCTTTTGGTTGCCTAAGATCTTGTATCTAATTTCTGGATAATGGTCCAGGGCAGTGACAGTGCACTTGTTAGCCCTATTAGAGAGCCCATGGCATGGTGGGGGTGCTTTTTTCTCCTTTCCAACAACTTACCTGAAAGTCCAGTGTTATTCTGGATCCTCCAATATTGTGTCCTGGGATTGAGGAAGCTCCTTGGAGGCAATACAGGTGAAGTGCTTTTTTTTTTATTATTCCAATCAAATCAACTTGTGTAGTAGGAGGCTTTCAAGGCCATAGTGGTGCTTTATCTTCTGTTATGTCAAACAACTTTGAGGAAAGGCTTCAGTATTCTGTATGAGTGCATGAGAATGTATAGCAAGTGAGACTCTCATAGGAGAAAACTAGAGCAAGCATTGTTGTGATCATTAAAAAAATTAAGTAAAAAACCCAATGAAAAGGAGCTAAGAATAGACTATGCACAGCATATCTACCATATCTACTACCATGTCCATAAGCACATGTATGTGTATTTACTTACCTATGCATGTTTAGGGCTGGGATTTAGCTCAGTTGGCAGAGCACTGCTCTGCAGTCTCTGAGGTCCCAAGTTCGATTCCCAGCACTGCAAAAATGGGAGAAGGATGTGGCAACCCACTCCCAAGGCAATCCTGAAACAATCTGCCATTGAAAACCCTATGAGGGTCGCTATGAGTCAGACATGACTCAACGGCACCTAACAACAACAACAACAATGCATGTTTATAAATTGTTTGTGGACTATTGTCATATGGATCCCAATTCCCCCATATAAACAGAGTATAAGATAGAAACTCCCACCTGTCAGTTTGCTGTACTATGCGGGCTTGCATGTTGCTATGATGCTGAAAGCTATGACACTAGTATTATAAATACCAGAAGGGTCACCCATGGTGGACAGGTTTTGGCTGACCTTCCAGATTAAGACAAACTAGGGAGAAGGACATGGCTAACCTGCTCCTGAAACAATTAGCCATTGGAAACCCTATGAACAGGAGAGGAACACTGTCAGATATAGTGCCAGAAAATGAGCCCCCTAGTATGGAAGTCACTCAAAAGGTGACTGGGGAAGAGTAGCCTCCTCAAAGTAGAATCTACCTTAATGATGATAATGAAGTAAAGCCCCAGGGATCTCCATTTGCTGATATGGTATGACTTAAAATGAGGAGGAACAACTGTAAACATCCATTAATAATTGGAACATGGAATATATGTAGTATAAGTCCAGGAAAATTAGAAACCGTTAAAAGGGAAATGGAGCACATAAACATTGAAATTCTAGGCATATGAAAATCAAAGAACACAGCCTTCAGTATGGATTGCTCCTCAACATCAAGAAAACAAAAATCCTTACAACTAGATCAGTAAGCAACTTTATGATAAATGGAGAAAAGATTGAGATTGTCTGATATTTTGCTTTACTTGGTTTTACAATCAACACTCACAGAATCAGCAGCCAAGAAATCAAGACTCATTGCATTGGGAAAAGCTACTGCAAAAGAGTCCTTTAAAGTGGTGAAGAGTAAATATGTCGCATTGAAGACAAAGGTGTGCCTGACTCATGCCATGGTATTTTTTCAGTCTAATTGTATGGTTGTGAAAGCCAGACATTGAATAAGAAAGACAGGAGAAGAATTAATGGTTTTGAATTATGGTGCTGGAGATGATTATTGAATATACCATGGACTTCCAAAAGAACCAACAGATCTGACCTAGAAGAAATACAACCACAGTGCTCCTTGGAAGCAAGGATGGCTATATTGTGTCTTATGTACGTTAGACAAGTTGTCAGAAGGGACCAATCCCTAGAGAAGGACATCATGCTTGGGAAAATGGCAGATCAATTAAAAAAAGGAAGACCTTTAACTAGATGGATTGACACAGTGGCTGCAAGAATAAAACAGATTATGTGCCTGGCACAGAACCAGGTAGTGTTTAGTTCTGTTGTACATAGGGTTGCTATGAATCAAACTTGATAGCATCTAACAACAACATAAGATAGAAAATCTCTAGTCTTGTGTGAGTTTGGACAAATGTCCTTCCTTTTCTGATCTCAGTTTCCTCTGATGAAATGAGCATTTTGAATTAAATAGTCCTTAAGCTTCTTTCTTTTCTTTTCTTTTTTTCTTCAATTTCATTTGATTGCTCTTACTACCATTAACCTGTAGGAACAAGAAGAATCAATAGGTCCAGCCCCTTCTTTCCCTTTAGAGTAATCCTTCCTTCTATTTCATGTTTATCAGACTGGTCCAGAGTCATTTTAGTTGTTCCAACTTTTTTCTTTGAATTTAGTTTTTGTCTCCTGATCTTTCAATGCATCTTACACTCTACTGTCCAAACACCATTCCGTTGTCAAGTCTCTCTTGACTCAAAAATCTATAGTACTCCATTGCCTACATTTTTATTAGAAAAATTAACTTCCTAGCCAGTGGTCCACACTTGCAATTCCAGCAACTCAGGATACTGCGTAAGGAGGATCTCGGGTTTGAGGCCAGAGGCCACTGTGCAACTTTGTGAGATCCTAAGAATAAAAATTTTTAAAAATTGCCAGGGATCAACTCATGGGTAGAGTATTTGCCTGGCATATGTGAAGCTCTGGGTTCAGTCCCTAGTACTGAAAAAGCGAACAAAGAAACAAATAAAATTCTTGTCCCAAATTCAAACAGTATAGATGTGTACAAGAGAAGTGATAATTTCCTTTAAATCTACATATGTATATGTGTGTGTATGTATGTATGTATGTAAATATATATATTTATATATATTATATATTATATATTATATATAATGTTATACATATTATATATTATATATTATAAATATATATACTATATAATATATAATGTATAATGTGTGTATATAATATATATAAATATATATTATATATATAATATATAAATATATTATAATCAAATATATATTATAATATGTATAATATAATGTGTGTATATGTGTATGTATGTATGTATGTAAATATATATTATATATATTATATATAATATATTTATATATAATATATTATATATAATACATGTATATAATAATATATATAATATATAATATATAACATATATATATATATATTACTTTTTTACTGTGGTATAGCTGTGGTGTGTGTGTTTGTGTGTGAAACTGTGTGTGTGGTGTGTGCCAACAGTTTGGTCTTTATTTTGAGATTCTTTGCTTTCTTCTTTGTTAACTTCAAAATTTTTTTATCAATGTTACTCATGCAAATGCTAAACAAAAATTTATTCAAATAATAATAGAAGTCTAATAGTGAAAAGGGCTGGGGCTTAGCTCAGTTGGTAGAGTGTGGCTCTGCACTTTCTGAGGAACTGGGTTTGATCTTCAGCACTGCAAAAATGGGAGAAGGATGTGGCAGTCCACTCCCCAAAACAATCCCTAAATAGTCACTGAAAACTCTATGAGGGTTGCTATGAGTCAGACCTGACTCTATGGCACCTAACAACAACAATAATGAAAAACAGCAGTTTCCTACTCCATGCTTCACCAGCATGAACTTTTGAATCAAATTCAAATGCCTCAGCTAAACTTTTAAAGTCCTTTGTGACTTGGTGATGCTTGGATTACCTTCTGAACCTTGTTTCCACTTCTCAACTTGAAAGTACTGCGTCTGCCAGGCCAGGATTCAGTCTCATTGTCTTTGTGTTTAAATGAAGATTTTAGTCTACTTACATTATTTGTAACAACCAAATTGTTTGGATTCATTTATATCATTTTGTATTAAAAATATTTGTATTTGTTTTTCTATTTTCTTTTTTATCTTTGCTTTCTTGATTTAGATAGGTTCCACTACCTCAATTTCATTTTTACCCCTGCTTTCCAATTTTTTAGTGGTTCCCCTATAATTTTTACTATGCATATTTAAAATAATAGAATTGAAAGACAGTATATTTCAGAACTTTCTGAACAATATAAGAAACAAAGAGTTCTTGAGTTCCAATTGCTCACCTCTAAATTTTATATGCAGTTGTCCAGTATTTTTTTAATTCTCTCTTGCTTATAAAAGATTCATAAATTAGACATTATCGTTGTTTTATGCCATATGTTTTAGATTTATCCACATGGTTACCTTTCTCTTTGCCCATTGATTTACTTGCATTTAAGCCCTACATTCTGGGATCATTTCCTTCTTTTCTCAAATACATGTCCTTTAAAAACTCTTACAATGAGAATGTTCTGGTAGCAAAGTTTCAGTTTATGATAGTTTGAAATTGTGTTTCTTTGCCTTCCCACTCTTTTTGAAAGATAGCTTTCCCTGTTTATAATTATGGGTTGTTATTTATTTCATGTTAGTTGACTGATATTTATACATCTAGTTTTCCCTATTGCTCTTGAGAATTTGGGCTGGGATTTAGCTCAGTCGGTAGAGTGCTGCGCTGCAGTCTCTGAGGTCCCGAGTTCATATTCCCAGCACCACAAAAATGGGAGAAAGACCTGGCAATCCACTCCCAAGGCAATCTCGAAACAGCCACCGAAAACCCTATGAGGGTCACTATGAGTCGGATACCCACTCGATGGCACCTAACAACAACAACTTGAGAATTTGGATGTGAGCTTGTCATTTTTTTTTTCCCAGATAGTCTATCTATTCTTCCTGATTGGTTTTAAGATCTCCTTGTCTTTGTTCTGCAGTTTTACTCTGATATACTAGGAATGACTTTTTTTTTTCTTTTTGTTTGGTTTGATATTTTCTAGTCTTTCTTAATCTATTTACTGGTATCTTTCATTAATTCTGAAGGTTAATTCTGGTGATTAATTCTGAGAACGGCTTCTCTCCATTCCTTTTATTTCTTCCTATAGGATATTCCCACTCAATTCTCTGGATTTCTCAACTGTTTTCATATTTTTTATTGCTTCCCTTCCTACTATCAGGGTCTGTACAATCTCTTCACTATTCCAGTTCATTTATCTTACCTTTTATCCAGTTCATTGAGATTTTAATTTTATTTATCATATTCTTTATTTCTAAATTTCTATTTGGTATTTTTCAAATGTAGCCAGTTATGATAGCCTTTCTTTCTTTTGCTATATTTTCAGTCTCTTCTCATATTTTTGGAACATATTAAATACACTAATATTATATTATGTTTGAATAACTCCAGTATGGTGGTTTCTTAAGGTCTGATTCTAGAGTTTGTTGTCTCATTCAGGGTGGCTATTTACTTATGTATTTGGTGATTTTTTTTAAAAAAGAATACAGTTGTAACTTAATATATAAGAATTCTTTGAGACCCTATTTAAAAGTATTTTCTTCCAGAAAAGATTAGAATTTGCTTCTGCCAGATGCTTGAAGGTATCACCAACTTGGAATCAATTTAAATTTTCAGGATGTGCTTGCTTTTCTTTCTTTCTTTCTTTCTTTCTTTCTTTCTTTCTTTCTTTCTTTCCTTATTTCTTTCCTTTCTTCTTTCCTACTGGGGTTGGGGGGTTGATCCCAGGACCTTGTACATACTTTCCAAGTACTGTACCACTGAGCTGCACCCACAGTCCCTTTTTTATTTTTTATCTTGAGACAGGATCTTGTTAAGTTATGCAGGCTGCCTTTGGCCTCAAACTTGTGATCCTCTCACCTCTGCCTCCCAAGCCCCTGGGGTGACAGGGGTGTGCCATTATAGTCAGTAATTTTCAGGATTTTCTTTTAGCCCCACTAGTTGTATATATTCAGGACCCAAAGTCATAAAAATGAAGATCTGTAATTAGAAATATAGAGGGAAATTTTTTCTTTTTCTTTTTCTGCTCAGAGATAAGGCCAGGCTAGATTTGTGTTTCTGTCTTTGTATTCTGTGGGATAGGTGTTTTTCTAGTTTCTTCATTGAGAGTGATTAATTATTCTTCATTGATCTGGCTTTGTTTATGGATCTCTGCTCTAGCTTTTATTTATCATGGGTTTCAGGTTTTATTCCTCATGTGTGGGACAGGCTAACTCTATCACTTGATGATCCTGGATTTGGATTTTCTGGTTATTTATGGAACCTCAGGAATTACTATCTAGATCTTCTGTCATATATTTAAAAATGTTTTTATATTTTACCTGATCTTCTAAAACTCTCTAAAAACCTAGTCTATACTATTACTCAAAAGACAAGACTTCACTTTTTCTGCATTCTAATATTGGGCAAGTCATGTATCTGAGTTTTAGTTTTTGTCATCAGTAAGATGGAATAACACCTATATCATTAAGATTTTTGTGAGGATTAAGCAAGATACTGGATATAAGGGTCTTCCATGTAGAAATTTAACATGTGATGGTAGTTACTATTACTATTGCTACTATTCTACTACAACTATTACTACTAGTACAACAACTACTACTAACTATACAAAAAGGCCTTTTGTTCCATATGGAATCAATTCTGGACTTTAATGAGGTCAATTCTTATATTCCACATATGAGTGAGATCATGTCATATTTGTTTTTCTGTGCCTGATTTACTTCACTGAACATAATGATCACTAGTTTCACTGGTTATCACAAATGACAAGATGTCATTCTTTTTCTGGCTGACTAGTATTCCATTATGTATGTGTACCACATTTGCTTTATCCATTCATCAATTGATGGACACTTAGATTGTTTGTAATTCTTGGCTATTGTGAATGTGCTGTAATAAACATGGGAGTGCAGGTGTCTCTTTGACATACTGATTTCATTTCTTTTGGATATATACCCAATATGTTAGTGCTGGATCATATGGTAGTTCTGTCTGTAATTTTCTGAGGAATCTCCATGCTGTTTTCCATAAAGGCTGTACTAATTTACATTTCTATCAGCAGTGTACAAGGGTTCCCTGCTCTTCACATCCTCGCCAGCATTTGTTACCTTTTGTCTTTTTGATCCTAGCCATTCTTACTGGACTGAGATGATTTCTCATTGTGTTTTTGAAAAAGAAAATAGTTAACTTAAAAATATATATTCTTCATCTATATTACATGGAGGAGGAGCTTTAAAAAACCCCACCAATTTGAAGTAGCATATAGCAGACGTGAGCTTCATAAGACATGAGTCCTGTACTCTTTGTTATTGATTCTTTGAGCTATGCTGTTGATACTGGTATGTGTGTGGGCTAGAAGCAAGGCTCCAGTGAATAACCAACGTCAGAGCCCATAGTGGAAACACTTCTGCTCTCTGCTGCATGGGTGGGCAAGCTGAAAGAACACCATTTATTGGAAGTAAGGTGCTACACATCTACAATGAGGTGTTATATTTATTATTTCTACTTTAAATTATCCATCGAAGAAAGAAGACATGGCAAGACTTTTTAATGAGGTCCAGGGTCAAACTGGGTTCAGAGGCCCAAAGGAGAACTGTGTGTTCTTACTGTGGTGCATATGACCTTGGGCAGGTCAAGAAACCTCTCACAGTCTCATTCCCCTTATGTGTGAAACAGAGTAGTGGCAACATGAAGTTTTAGAGAACTTCATCTAAGTTCTATGATTTTTACCTCTTATTTTCATCCATATCCCCTATGGTTCTCTAACTTCTAAGACCTATAACCATAGCTGTGTGGAAAAAAACAATCCTCTTTAGTCCAACAACATCTGCCCAGAATCACCGATCTCTATGGGAAAAGCAGTTATTAGAGCCACAAGAGAAACAGAACCCTTCATGTGGCCTTGGTTCCCCAGCCTGCTGAGCTGCTCATCCATCTCAGATGTGTGGCTGGAACATAAGAGGCGGCAGCAAGGTGCCACAGTTGCCATGTACGGAAGGAAGTAGTTGGAGCTGATGTCCTCTGAGTGAGGTTAGCCAGGTACAAAGTAGGCCACACCTAGAGAGAGCCATGTTTATAACAAGACTCAAGAAACAATTTATTCTCATCAAGGGGACTGGTCCATATCCCCAGGCCCAGAATGCAATTCCAAGGAGTGACACCATAGGGACAGTGTGTGACCTGTCAGAAGGAGAGGATGGCTGAATTTCAGTCGTCTCTTCCAGTCTGAAAAATGGGTGGCTTAAAAGCAAAGGGACATTTCTGTTGGCAAGACAAATGGAGGAAGGGCAGAGACAGTAAAGGGAGGTACAGGTAGGCTCAAAGTTTGGCTCTATAGCCCATCAGGATTCAGAGCCTGATGTTTCTAACTAGAGGCCAGAAACACTGGCATGGAAACGGCCCTGTCCTCTTTCCCAAACTTCAACCACTGGAATGCCACAGTGGAGATGTCTACCATATCCACCTGTGACCGGTCCTGTTGTTTTCTTAGTATCCGTGTTAACTTTGGTTTCTTTTTTACTGAAGAGATTTTTTTTTTCACACACAGCCAACCCTCTTCCTCCCCTGACGCATAATGACAAGAAAGCAATGCTGTTAAGCCCTATTGCTGGTGGAAATCTCTGGGCCCAAGGTTTGCTCTCCTTTTGTTAATGGGGAGACCAGCAAGCGTTAGATTCCTGGCACCCTCAACTGAGACTCCCTTCAGGAGTATTAAGGAGGCATAACACAGGATGATAATGATGGGTGAACTTCGTTGAGTCTTTCTTTATGCATCTTCCCACCGACACCTCCACAATCATATGAGACAGGAGTTCTGTTATTTCCATCCATTTTGTAGCTGAGACAATCAAGGCTGAAAGGGAATAAATCACTTGCTCGGAACACACAACTGGTTAGGGGTGTAGACATGATGGGAACCAAAGTGATTTGGCCTCAGCACTGGAGTTGTTCAGCACAGGACTATTTCTGCACTCACATGGTCAGGCGGTGGGATGAATGCTATGACTTCGTACCTCATAGGAGCATCTCAGGTGCTACCTAAAAGCATTTCTTGCACCAGGAGTTACAGGCATCCTATGAGGAAGTGCTCAAAGAGGCTTGGTCCCTTCACTTCCTCCCAACTCTCCTGTCCACAGGACAGACTGTGCTGGACCTTAGTTCCAGTACTTAAAGATACCTGAAGGGAGGTGGCCACTTAAACCAGTCACAACTGAAGACTCAAGCTGTTATTCTCTGACAGTTCCATAATTCCAGGCCACTGTCTCATGGTGCCTTGCTTTCATGGTGGACTTTCCCACTGGGAAGAGAACGAACCCATCAACTAATAGCCGCACTCCATCCTTGGTTCAGAAATGTAGCTCAGTGAGTGGTACAAGGCCCTCTTCCACTATTCACTGAATGAGCAAGTGAATGTTTGGAAGTACTCCTGATAATACTATTAATAAAAATAGCTACATGGTGGGGCTCTCATGGTGCAGCTAGCCTGGTACTAAATGTTCCCCCTATGTCATCTTATTTTCTCAACGATGTTATGAGGTGGGTACTATTGACCTATTTTATAGATGAGGTTTGAGACTAGAGATCCAAGCAACTGATCCAAAGCCCATGGACACTCCCAACACCTGCATACAGCTCTCTTCAGAGTGGCCCAAGCAGCTCTGAGTTCTGGAGAGTCTGGTTAACGATGTTCAAGCCTTTGAGCACCAACTCTAACTTTACTGACAAACCAAGTCTGTAGGCTACAGTGCTCACAATATGGCGTGGAGGTCACAGGCCCTGGCTTTGGTCTTGGACAAGACTGAGTTCAAATCTTCCTCTGCCACTCCTGACCATGTGATGTGAGGTAAGCTACCTGATTTCCCTGAGTCCCAATACCTTCATCTACAGAAAGAACCGTATGGAAGAGAGTGCAAGAGAGGCAGTTTGAGCAGCATCCCTAGTAGCTAAGAGCACTCAGAAAAAGGTGGTTATTGTTATAGAGAGGAAAAAGAGAGGCCTGGGCTGGGAAAGAGAGGTCCTCTAAAGAGGAAAATGGAGCATTTTTCCTGTTTCTTTGGTAACTTTGGTGAATGTCTTGGATGAGGCTTCCAAGTGCTGGTTCCCTCCTGTCTCAGAAACACCCAGTGTGCCAACTCTCCTACCCCAAGGGTCCCCAGAGTGAGTATTTGGCAGCCCTGGCTATTGGACGCACATCTTCCTGTGCCACATGACCCTCTCTGCTGCCCACTCCTGAAACAGGCTGCTGAAGCTGTGGCATTTTAGGAGGTAAATTCCCTCACGCAAGGCAGCAGCCAGAGAGGGCACAACCTCTGCGAAGCCCAGGTGACAGGAGTGACAAAGAGGCCCCTGGGAGGGGCCAGAGGGGGCCCAGAGGCTGCCCAAGGAAGGCAAGTAGTGGCTGGTGTTAGCCAAGGCTCGGCTCTCTTCAGCCTGGACACAAGGAGGGCATAGTCCTTCCCATGGCGGTGTTGGCAACTTGTCCCTGGCACTCCCAGGTCACTTCCACCATGGAGCATGAGTTTTGAACTTAAGGAAGCCTATGTTGATGAAATGGGGCCTGTCACGTTCATCCTTTTTCCACCTGACCCCTCTCCCTTCCTTCCAATCACTATATCAGCCCTCACTGGCCTGTTTACTCGCCTTGTGGTTTTAAGTTAGATGTGGTTAGAGAAAGGTGGGGTCAGAGGACAAGCTCCTTTCCCCACTCCCCCACTGCTCCTCCGCCCCAGAAGTGTCCGACTTGGGGACTTGGTCTCAGACCAGAACGTGGTACTGCTGTTGTAGCAGAAGGGGAAATTCTGCTTCAGTTTCTCTGGGGTGGGTCCTAGGTATTGGTATTTGTTAAAATCTCCAAGGTGATCGAGAGCCACTGGTCTAGTTATTGCAGGAACAAGATGATTCACTACGCTTAGAAGGCAAGTCAATGGGGAAGAGCTGGGCCCAGTATGGCAAGAGTTAGCATTGCTCATTCCTGTGTAAATGGCAACTAAGGATGGTTTCCCCTACGTGTCTGTCAGCTTGTCATGCTGTGGAGGTTTGCCTGTTGCCCTGGTGCTGAAAGCTAGGCCAATGGTATTTTAGATACTGGCAGGGCTACCCATGGTGGACATGTTTTAGCTGAGCTTCCAGACTAAGACAGACTAGGGAGAAGGACTCAGCAGCTCACTTCTGAAATAATTAGCAATTGAAAATCCTATGAATAGCAGAGGAGCACTATCAAATAGTGCCAGAAAATGAGCCTCCCAGGCTTAAAGATACCTTAGAAATGATTGGGGAAGAGTTGCCTCCTCAAAGTGTAGTCGACCTTAATGATGGGAATGGAGTAAAGCCCCTAGGACTTCCTTTTGCTGATGTGGCATGACTCAAAATGAGAAGAAACATAGTGACTACAACATTGGGCTAAAACATAAAAAAGATCATGTGCATGACACAGTGTTGGGTAGTGTTTCATTCTGTTGTACATAGGGTTGCTATGAGTTGGATCAGACTCAATGGCACCTAACAAAACAAGGATGGTTTGACTTTTTAGAGTCTGTGCCAAGCTTTTCCAAAGCTTTTTCTCACTATGCCATAAATGTGGACAAAGGGTATGTTGTCCAGTTCATTTTTCACCTACCAAATGAGATGCTTAGGAAACCTTGCGGGGAACAGGAAGTTAGGACCCTAGTGAAGTGACTTAGCCCAGGTAGTGGGGTGGTGGTAGAGAGAGAGAGACAAGGCATAAAACCTCGGAGGATCTGATCATTCTGGAGTCCTCCAGGTGTTACTGAACCCATAGGTGAGCTCTACCTGCTGCCATTTGCAAGTTCACAAGCCCAACAGGAAGTTGGTTTATATAACTGAGGGGGGTGGCGGGAGAGTGGGTCCTGACCAGTTGGCTGCCAAGTGCCACCAAAAGTTTTGAAGTAGTGGAGGGAAATCAACTGGAATGAGATTTAGAAATGGATCCAGTCTGGGATTGTACAGAGATTCAGACCATTGTTCAAACTACCTTAGGTGGTGAAATCTAGTGTCAGGTTCTTCTGAACACCCTCAAAAGAAAAGCACACCCAGGAAAACAATGCTTTTGCCATCATTGGAATACCCCAGATTTAATGCAACTAACCAGCTGGAGGTTTGAGTGGGCAAGGTATACAGAAATCACTTCAGTAGCAGGGTGGATAATCTGCAGATCCTCCCAAATTTAGCCCAGGATGCATCTCCCCCACTGCCCTGAAGGTGACATGATTCCTTTTCATTTCCACTCCCCAGCTTCTGTTGCTGCACATTGCCCTTGGTCTCTCCCACCTCATTCCCAGTTCTCCTGGCTATAAAGTCAGATCACCTGGTCTAAATGGCCTGCATCAGCTTATCCTGATTTAAATCCTACTTTGCAACCTTCTTGGAGGTTCAGCATTTCCTCAGTTATTTCTTCCCCTCCTTCCCACACCTCCTTGCGACCCCAGCCTGCAAGTGTATACAATGACCTGGTATAGGCAGAGGAAAGATTATGTTAGCTCTCATTTAATTACATCTTACTGAAATCACACATGTACCTCAGTGAAACATGACACATCACAAAATTGCAGCAGACTGTTTTTCTACACCTAGGACTGATCTTAGCCTGGTCTCTTGCACCTTTTTCCAGATTTCCTGGATGTGGTGTTTTGGTGCAATACCTACCTCCTTTAACTCCATCGCTCTTCCAACTGTAAGAAGGCTTTCGGCATTTACAGTTTAAGATTTGATTACTCAAGCAGGGGAAACATTCAGAAATGATCTCATAGGCATGATTTGCACCTTACCAACTGGCTTAGAATTTTAAGCAGGGGGTTTTCCAAGTGGACTTGCCTCCTTGTCCTGGTTTGCAGGGCTAAATTATGAAGCAATTAATATACAGCACATAAAACTGTCCAGTCTGTTTGTTCTTGCTGTCATATCATCAGTAATGATGGCAGGAACTGACTAATGAACCGGCCCAAGTATCTGTGTACACAGAGAAAGAGAGAGGAAGAAAGGGGGGCTAGGAGGAGGGAGCACATAACAAACAGAACGCACACTTCTCTTAGAGTGAGCACCTCTACTCCATTTCCTAATGCTTCTCTCATAAGTCCTTCAGGTCTCTCTCTTTTTCTTTGCCCTCCCCCAAACTTTTATGAAATTTAAGCCCCATCTCTCATTTCATTGAAAAACCTTTAAGAAAAGACATTTTTCATACTTAAGACTTTTTCAAATCTCTCCTAACCAGCTATACTCTGTATTGTATCTTTTGTAGCTGGCAGCCATCCAGTGACAATCCCTAAAAATCCCTTTACAGTTTTAAAGGAAAATACAAGCTCTCATTTACCACTGGATCGAGTCAGAAAATAAAAGCTTAATGCCTTGACAGGCCTGGATATTTTTTCGAGGCCTAAGTCTGATTTATGGCAGTAGCCGGCAAACCAGGCTGGTGAAATATTTGCTGCTGCTCCCAGGGATATGGAAAAATGAAGTGTGAAGTTCTGGGGAGAGCAGGCCACAGCCTTCCAGTCACTAAACACTCCCACCAAGTTGGCAGGGGAACAGAGCCCTGGGCTGCAAGATGAACCTCAAAGGAATAGGGGAGGAGAAAAGGACTGTGCACCGTGTCAAAATACTGCCAAGGCTTAGCACTCGCCATACATTTTGTGACATGGGGTGGGATGTTTATGAGGGGGTTTAGGGAGGAAAGAGAAGAGAAACATTTTCTTCCTTCTTTATTTATTCTATTTTCTTTACAGCTTCCCTGTAGGGGTTTCACTGCAAGTAGAAGAAATTAAGAGCAACAACAGGAATGTAGGAAGTCACTTAAGCCCCCTCCATAAAATCGCTCAGATCGAAAAATATGATCTGGTTAGAGAGAAAGCCCTGGCTTGCCTTAGGGCTGTAGCTTCCAGTGGGGAGACAGACCTACTTCCCCACGCCTCAGGTCCCCAGATCTGTGAGCGTGGGAGCCTGGATGCTCATTCCCACGAAAAGGGGATTTCCTAGACACAGAAGGGAGGTGGGTTTGCCCCCAGAATGTTCTCGAGGTGAGTCATCACGCACATACACGCTAGGTAAAACACGTGGTGTTTTTTTATTTCTTTCCTTTATTTAACAAAGAAAAATAAAAGAAATGAGCATCTATCATTTAGGTTTGTTTTCATTTTAGGTTTTGGAAGTACAATATTAGTTACCCAGGCTAGCAAAGGGCCTCATCTGTTATTCTTGAATAACTTGGTGTTATTCACAGGGGAGATGGGTGGGGCCCGGGCGGAGAAGCAGGGGTTGATTTTTGTTGTTTTCTGAAGTGAGAAAAAGCTCTCTCCTAGGTGATATTTTCGATAAACCAAAGCCAGAAAGGGCAAAGATGGAAACCATGTACCTCATTGTCTCCCCATGCAAACTTATCTTTGGAAGATCAATTTCAAAATCTGATTCATTTGAAAGCTAACATGTTTATCTCTCTCCTGCCACCCCCCACCCACCCTGTATTTCTTTTAATGACAGCATCTCTGTCTGCCAGATGGAGATTTATGTTACGGTGAAGTCTTTGGGGCAGTTAAAGCAGTCTCAACAATTACAGGAATGCTTATATCCATGTGCAATCCCTCACTAAATCGATAATAAACACACCTACTCTCACTCGAACAGTTTCTCCCAGCCTCGCTTTAATACCCCCACAAAAACTGCCTCATTCATTTACTCCCTTATCGCAGAGCTAAACTTCCAGATCACTCAAGTCAATAAACATTTATTGATGCCCACCACTCGTTAGGTACTGTTAGGCAGTGGGGAGGTCCAGGGGGCAGGATAAATAACAAGATTCTGGTCCTCAGCCTCAAGACCTTTGCAATTTAGTGGAGGAAGAAACCGGACTGTGGTCCTTTCGCTTTTTGGTAAAACTTACTCTTTAAAACAATGAAATATTGCTTTTTTACTTTTTTCCACATGGACAAAAGGGAGAAGGAAATGGAGGCCTAAAGAAACTAAAAGACTTCCTTATCATTGCCACAGTGATTGTTGTTGTTAGGTGCCATGGAGCTGGGTCAGACTCAGAGCGACCCTATGCATGACAGAAGGAAACACTCCTCCACTCGATGCCACGCCTGGAACTATTGTCAGTGCTTCTCTGCTATTCATAGGGTTTTCGAGAGCTGATTGTTTTGAGAGTGGGTTGCCAGGTCCTTCTCCCAAGCCTACAGCACCTGATGTTCCCAGGTGGTCTCCCATCCAAGTACTAACCAGGTCCGACCCTGCTTATCTTCGGAGATCTGATGGAATCAGATGACAAGGTGGTATGGCTGTAGACGCCACAGTGATAGCAGCTGTGATGGAGCTGGTGGTACCTGCCAGGCCTGATGAGGCTAAGCACCTTCTAGGAGGCAGGCTCTTCATTCTACAGATGGGAAAACTGAGGCAACTGGTGGTTATGTAACCTGTCTAAGATCACAGAGCAAGGAAGTGTGGGGCTGAGATTTACAGCTCATTTCAGAGCCTCCTTAGTCCTGCCCACAGCTGAGACTAAAGCCTGAGTCAGTGATACCTGTCTATAGTCCCCAAACCTGTGGAATTTAAAAGGAAAAAACAAACAAACAAAAGCCACAACATTTTACTTTCCTGTTAATTTTGAAGGGGCTTGGGTGGAGAAGGTATGGAGTGCTTTGCAAACTTTATTTGGAAACCCCTACATTTCAGCCTTAAGGAGATTTGTACTCGAAGAAAACCTCTATTTTGGGAAAATGAGAAATGCAAGGCAAGTACAAGGTGACTAGAACTCCAGTGTGGCTGCCCTGGGTTTTGGTAACCAATGTGCTGAAAGAGATCATCGAATGCTGAATTTCCTCAATGGTGACTGCCACACACACACAGGCCTTAAAACACACACCCACAGTTCAAATATTTTAGCAAATGGCCTGGCTTTACTCCACCACTAAAACGAAAGTGAAGGTGAAATCATTTGGGGGCCACTAGAGTAGAATTCTCACCCTTGATAGCTGCCCATAGATTTAAATGTCTCAAAGGAGACCCAATTAAATATTAGCAAGATCCCAATCCACCAAAGGATCATATTTTCTGGTATTTTTCATCACTCACACTTCTCGGCAATTTAATGATGAGTTTAGGATATGACCTCTTCCCTCCCACCTCTTCTATTATTATTATTTTTTTTTTTAAACTGAGGATCTGGAATCTAGATGGCTCAAGTGTCTCAAAATACTGTGGGAGGTTTTCTAACCAAGTAACCAGCTGCTGTCTATACATACCCTGGTTTTACTATGACATAAAATTATCCCCGGGTTTTGATGACAGTGATTATTCAAGGTGATCCCTGGGACACAATGCCAAGGATGCATTCAAAGCCCTGTGCCTCATGTGAAGAAGACATTTGTTGAATGAATAAGTGAATGAGAAACTCTTGGTGATGCCTCTGGCTTGTGCTGGCTGAGTAACAGGGACAGACAGGGGTACAGCAAGTTCTCTCTGTTTGCCCCAGAATGGCTCCCATCTTGTGTTGTGGTTCATGCTGAGGCATGTGTCCTTCTGAGGGTACGGTTTTCTAGGTCCTACACAGATGCAAAAGGTCTTGATTTCCAGAACCTCCACTTCCATTTATTCCCTTTCCTGAACTCACCAGGCTGGAAGCACACCCCTGGTTTTCCTTTCCCCTCACAATAGCCCTTCTTATTCTTAAAAAACAACGAATGAATAAATAAAGGCATCCTTCCAGCCACCCCTGTCTCACTACAGAGTGCTGCCTCTGGGCCTAAATATCCTCTGGGTCTCCAAATTGTGGGGTTATTTGAGAGTTGTTTCTCCCAAGGGAGTGCCTCAGGAAAACAAAGCAAAGAGCTTTGGGGAGAAATAATGAACGAGGGCACAGGACCATCTGTCCCTTGACAAACTCAAGGTGAGCCTCCATGGCCGTATGTGTGATAACTATCCATCTACCCACTCACCCATCTGTCAGTGAGAATGACAGTTCAGGAACAAATTAGCTACTGTGTGGACACTGATGAGCACATTTATTTGAATTAAGAAGTGAAGTTAGAATTTCTCTGAGAAAGTGAGTCTGATTTGGCTAATTGGCTTGACAATGAGTCTGCTTGCCATTTAGGTCACGTGGCAGACGTTTCTCATAAACAGAGGAATCTAAATCTGTTGTGAGAAGTTTCAACAAAAATATAGTTAGGGCACGCGGAGAGTGGACAGAGTGCCAGACAGTACATCCTTTATAACATCGAGGCGTGACATAGGGAAGCTTAGATGACATCTTAAAAATGTAGTTTGTAAAAATTTCTTTTAGGCTGGGCGCTGTGGTTCACACCTATCATCCCAGCAACTTGGGAGGTGGAGGCAGGATTGTGAGCTCTAAGCTAGAGGCAGCCTGCATAACTCAGTGAGACCTTGTCTCAAAATAAAAAATAAAAATTGGGCTGGGGGTGGAGCAGCCCAGTGGTAGAGTGCTTGCAGAGCATGTGTGAGACTCTGGGTTCAACCTCCAAGTACTACAAATTAAAATAATGAAATAAAAATAATGAATAAACAAATAAATAAAATAAAATGAAATAATTATTTTAGGGGATCTGCCAACAAATCCCCCCACCTGTCTGTCAGCTTGTCATGCTGTGGGGGCTTGCATGTTGCTATGATGCTAAAGGCTATGTCACTGGTATTTAGGATACCAGCAGAGCCCCCTATGGTGGACAGGTTTCAGCTGAGCTTCTAGACCAAGACAGATTAGGGAGAAGGACCTGGCAGCCCATTCCTGAAATAATTAGCCATTGAAAACCTTGTGAATAGCAAAGAAGCACTGTCAAACATAGTGCCTTAAAATGAGCCCTCGGGGCTGGAAAGCATTCAAAAGATGACTGGGGAAGAGTTGCCTCCTTAAAGTAGAGTTGACCTTAATGATGGGAATGGAGTAAAGCTCCTAGGACTTCCTTTTGCTGATACAGCATGACTCAAAATGAGAAGAAACATAGTATCTGCAACAATGGGCTCAACATAAAAAGATTGTGTGCATGACACAGTGTTGGGAAGTATTTTGTTCTGTTGTACATAGGATACCTATGAGTCAGACCCAACTCAACGGCACCTAACACCACCACCACCACCACTAAATCACCGGGAGATGCCAATATTAGAGAAAGGCTAGAGACAAAGTCAAAGAGAAACTCATTGCCTAAAGGAGGTGTGGCATAAAGGAGATTTGGGGTTAGAAAAATGCTCTCAAAATTGTAGAAACCTGAGAAGAGGTGAGAGAAGAGTAAAAAAGAATGAGGAGATCTTGAGAGAGAAGACACCGCTGCCTGCGTGGATTTGGCATTGTATCTTGATGAGCTGCCCTGTCTGGGGTGAGAATATGCAGGTGTGTGTGTTTTATCCATAGAAACATGTGGGAACTCTCCCTTTCAATCAAGTTTTGTTTAAGAGAATCAGGAAATAAGATCTTCTGTCAAAAAGCATGAACTTGTTTATGTTTTTATTTCTAGCCATTTGGAGTATTTCTAACTCCTCCTCAGAAGTCATTGTTGTTCCATTTACATATAACAGTTCACCTCACAAGAGGCCACGAGGCTCTATTATGTCTATTCAGCAGGTGATTTTGAAGTAGTTGGGCAATGGATGGTTGAACACCAGTGAGGCAAGCTCCCAATACAGTATTCAAGCTGAGGCTCCTTAAAAAGAAACACGTCATAAAATTGATAGACTTTTAAGACTCTGAGAAGTGGCTAACTCATTGCAAAAGATGCGCTATTTAGTGCCAGTGTTACTTTTGAGGTTGCTGTGTTTAGCTGCCTAATTTACTGCTCTCTGGCCTTTGCTACATCTCCATTAATCTGTCAACTGAATGAGCTCTAATTGTGCATCTTGTAACCTGGTGTGCTATAGCATGCTGCATTTGAGGGGGGATACATCTTCAAGATTTACTGCATAATTGCTGATAATCTGGATACGATCTCCAAACCAGGGGAAAAAAATCTTCCTCCTCCCAGTTACTGTGAATGCCATCCAAGGCAAAGAGAAGCAGATGCACACACGGGAGGAGGTGAGGTTTCAGCTCATGATTCAAAGGACTCTCACAACCTGACAAAGGGCAAGTCATTTTGGCAAGTGGCTTCAGTGTAGACAGTGTAGAGTCTGGGATATGTGGTACAACCAGTTTTTCTGAGGGGTTGTTAGAAGCTTCACTCTATTCCATCACATTTGTTGTTGTAGCTATAGCCCTGTGGCATCTGATCCTGTCAGATCTTGGAAGCTAAGCAGGGTTGGGCCTGGTTAGTAGTTGGATGGGAGACCACCTGGTAACACCAGGTGCTGTAGGCTTGGGAGACAGACCCGGCAATGCACTTCCAAAGAACGATCAGCCATTGAAAACCCTATGAATAGCAGAGAAGCACTGAAAATAGTGTTTCCCCTGTTGCATGTAGGGTCACTATGAGTTAGACACCGACCTGCCAGCACCTAACAACAACAAAAACAAGGTGCTATTGAGGGGGGTCTGACATAGCAGCCCTACTATACAGCAGAAAGAAATGCCACAGGACACTGTGCCATACTCGGCACTCTGTCAGTGCTTCTCTGCTATTCATAGGGATTTCAATGGCTAATTGTTTCAGGATCATTTCAAGAGTGGGCTCCCAGGTCCTTCTTCTACTTTTGTGGTGCTGGGGATCGAACCCAGGGCCTCAGGGCACGCAGAGTGGCCCTCTACCAACTGAGCTGAACCCCAGCCCTCACTGTCTTACTAGCTGCCTCTTACTTTCTGTCTCCTTCTGTGGCTGGCCTATTTTCTGCATGGACATGGAAAAGAGGAGGAGAAAGGGAAGAGGTTAGGAGGGAATTGCCTTTGATTATGGATCAGTTATTTTGCTTAGATCATCTCCCTGAATAGGCCTCAAATTCTGTGAGGTGTTCACTATAATCCCTATTTTAGAAATGAAGAACATTAAATCATTGGGAGGTTCAGACCTCTGTGTGTGTGTGTGTGTGTGTGTGTGTGTGTGTGTTTTGGGAGCTGTCAACCAGCAACTCCCTTCTTCCTGGGAAAGCTGGGCAGCTCTCATTCTTTCCCACCAGCTGGCTTTCTCTTGGATCAGTTACTGATACTCTCCAGCATGGGCTTTACAGGTTTCTTATTGGTGTTCCCATCTGTCCTGCAGGCTTCCCCTCTCATCTCTCCATCTACCAGAAGGTTGTGGGGTATGTCAGATAAGGCCCATGAGAGCCTTTTAACCTCTTAAGAGAAAGTTACTCATACACAAACCCTGTGTCCCTTAACACATCCACGTGAGGTCAGAGCCAATCTGTCCTCAAGGAATCTGAGGCTGTCCCGGGTAAGAAGGAGTCTTCCCTAGCTCTTGCTGTGTTCATCCATCCTGGGGTACACGGTTGTATTGGATTGACTTCATAGTGCTCCATAACGCAAAACATCTTTGCAAGGGGCAAGAAAAATGTCTGTGTTTCACAAGCACTTTTACTGACTTTTCATCTTCTTCTGGCCACTTATCCCTAACAAGTGTCATAGCAGTGACTTCAGATGGTGGGAGTCTGACCTTCACAGAAAGCCATAATGCAGGTTCATTTCCAACTTTAGGGCTGAATTTCATTTGTGTTTAGACTATTTTCTTTTTAGGTTCATCATGGCTTTGCCGGCATAGAAAACAAAAGATTTCACTTCATTGAGATTCCATGGACTAAATAAAAAATATCAAGCCTCTGGTGTTTGGTTGAAGACTCAGACAGGGCCCCAGGCACTGGTGGACAGGATCATGGGATCTTTAAATGACCCCCAACATATGGCCCTAGGCTTCCATGAGCTACACTTATATATTCTCTGCCAGCATCCCTTTGACCACATAGGAAACCGAGTTCTCCAAACAGAAACTGTAACCACAATAAGCTGTGTCACTTTGGTGATATATCTCTCAGAATATTATAAACTGGGTAGCTAAATTTTTTCATTGCCTTAGAGATGTCTACAACCAGAGATCTAAGGACAGAAAGTTCATATCTCTCTCCATTAAGAAATTTAATTCACATTTTACTTGGTTTCAGCCTTTGATTAATACTCTGGATACATCATGCAGCAGTCCTTAGGATTATGAAAAGTGATTTGTCTAATCTGCGTGTCAGTCTCCTTTGGGATCTTACATAGAAAAAAAAAAGCCAAGCCAACTCTGTGTAGCTATTGATTTCATAGCATTTGCTTAGCATTTGCCTTTACATTCTGGCCAAGTCAAGTGGATAAAGAGCAACTTGATCCATGGAGTGTGGCGAGAGTGTTGTCACCATCTACAGAACCAATTCGTCTGGAGGATTTCACATTGCACATATCAGCTCTGGAAGTGGGTTTTAATGAAATCTCTAGCAAAATGAAGTTAATATGAAAGTGAACATAAAAACATATGCTTATGGTTCCAGCTGGCTGGTGGAAGTACAGTCAAAAGGTTGTGTAGGATTTAGGTCCTCACTTCTGATTCTTGGCCCCAAGGAATAAATTTTGGATGATCTGAGTCAAGGCTGGACTGAAGGACACTTGTGAAGGACAAATGTTTCATGTTGTTAGCCTGTTCTTTGGATGTGAGCTGGCCTACTCCATTAGCTTGGCTTTTCTCAGAACCCATCACCCCATTCTACCACCAAGGCCAAGTTTCAGCCTCTCTACTCTTGTCCATAAATCAAACTCCCCCTGAGCTAAGTTGGTATCTTCTTAGGGTAATTCCTTCTTCCAAAGGGATGGCAAACCAGCGTGATGTACACACCTCCTTGAGTAGATGTGGCCAAGGTGATCCCTGTGCTTTCCAGTCACATTCTAGACATGGTACCTAATCTCAAGGTATTAAATCAAGTAGAAAATTTTCATGATAGTCAGGGAGATATGCTGGAGCATGTGGGGCATTTACACATCTCTGAGCTAGAACTCACATTGAAGTTGCTTATGTCTTCCAAATACAGGTTTGGCTCTGCCAGGAGAGGGGTGAATCTTGCAAGAATCTTGCTTTAATTGGTTATGTGAACCAGAGAGAGGTGTGGAGGCACCAGAGTTGAGCAATATGTAGAGTTCAGGTATAGGTGGAGTTGGGTGGGGAGACTGCAATTCACATGTAAGAAGTACAAATAGGCTTAAAATAGTCTCAGAAATCACTTCCTGTCTTTATCTTAGCCATACTCTTAGGCAACTTGAAAAACAATTAGTTACTGAAAATTTTGAGTATCAAACTTCAACATCTCATGAATCTTTGGAAGAAGTGAGATTTACCTGGTGATATAAAAATGCACTTCTTATTGTTTTGCTTTGCTTTTTTCCTTCAGTGAGACAAAAATCTAGTGCTTATTAAATGTTCACATATATCACTTTATGTACTTAGAGATTATTATTTTAGTTCCTTTCTAGACCAAATCATCCCCAATCTTAGTTTTCTCCATTGATTTATTTCTAAATCTTTCATTACTCTTATAAATGTTCTCAGGGTCATTTCCATATTCTGTGCTTTGTTTTAGCTGTATGACATTTTAATTAAAGGAGAGCGTTGACGTGTGCTCAACACTAGGCCTTAGAATCTGAAGTCTGTGTTTGAATCCTATCTCTACCATTTAGAAACTGAAAGGTTTCTGTGTTTCAGCATCTAAATTCCTGGGATGAGCATGACCAGGCCTCCCTCTCTTCTTTCCAGCATTGCTATGAGGATTAAATTTGAAATAAAGTACAGTGTTCTCTGGCACTTGGAACATGAGTTGTACATAGTAGCAACAACTTATATCTGTATAATATGTGATTGAGACTAAGATAGAGTTACCTGAACTGTCAAGACAATTGTACCGATTCCTAACCTTACTTGTGGAGATGTACAGGATTCTTTGAGATAGCATCTCTAGAAAGTGTGTCCTCAGAGAATCAGGAAACCTCAGATCCTGGTTCAGAGTCCTGAAAGCACTGTACTACTTTTGAGAAATATGAGTCATGACTTTCAGCAAATCACTTAATCTCTCTGAAATCTAGTTTCCTCACCAATGAACTGGTAATAATCATATTACCTCATAGTATTGTGCAGATTAAATGAGATACAGTATGAGATTTATGGAAGGTCTGAAATGATAGAATGAGAAATTTGTTCAACAGTAGTAAATGCAATGATAAAATCGGACAAAATTACCAAAAACAATTTCAGGATTCTGAAAAATCAACTAAAGACATGCAAGAAGTTGAGAAGAATTTATTCACCGCCAGCTACTGGACCTTAGTTAAGAATAGAGGGCATGTATGGTATTTTTGACAAGGACTGCCCCCCTACCCCCTACCACTGCATCCCCACCAGCACCATCATTCTACCAGTGCAGGGAAAACCCTGAAAACCAGGGTGTTTGCTGCTGGAGGGGGCTGACTTGCTTTGGAGGGGAGTACAGAAAAAAAAACGTGTGGAAGCAGCAACCATGTTGGTGGCAAATGAGTAGGAAAGGCCAACACTGAAGCCATCCTGAGGCTGTAATCCTGCTTTGGTCAAGTAACAAAAAGGCAACTTGCTGAAAATGAACAGGGAGATCCAAGCAGTGAGACAGCCATAGTGAATTTAGGTGGCATTCCTGTATTTCTGGAAGGCTGCACAAAGATTGAAGTCTGTGTGTACATTCAATAGTGACCAGAAATGACCCCAAATGTCCAGATGGTTGTGGTTGAACATGAGTTATAGGATGCTAGGTTTAAAAATAATTGAGTAGAAACAGCAGTGGCTACACACTGCAGGAAGATGGACTGTCCAGAACTGGTCCAAGGACGTCACTGATCAACCAACAAACTGACCAAAGTAGCAACAATCCAAAGTTGCTATAATATATTAACTGATATGTTCAATTTTCAATAACAAAAAATTACATGACGTGCAAAGAAACAGACAAGTATGATCCATAAACAAACAAACAAACAAACAAATAAATACAAGCAGCCCAAATCAGCTATCTTTAAGGAAACCCAGATTTGGGACTTAGCAGACAAAGACTTCAAAGCAGATATAACGAACATGTTCAAAGAACTAAAAGAAGCCATATTTAAGGAATTAAAGTATGATGATGAACATTAAATGGACAATATCAATGAGCAGATAAATTATGTATAGGAATCAGGCTGAAATTTTGAAGTTGAAAGGCACAATAAGTGAAATGAAGAATCATTAGACCTCCTTGGAAGGAGATTTGAAATAGCAGTTGAAAGAATTGGCAAACATGAAGAATGAAGATAGATCAATAGAAATAATCCAAACTGAACTATCAAAAAAAATTAAAAACACAACATGACACACACACACAAAAATAGAATCTCAGAGGTTTGTAGGACATTATCAAGCATACTAATATATATGTAGTGTGAATCTAAGAAGGAAAAGTAAGGGAGTAGAGTCAGAAATAAATATCTAAAGATAAAATTGTTACAAATTCCCAAAATTTGATTTAAAAGATTAATTCAAATATCCAAGAAACTCAACAAAAAAGGTTTACTTTTAGATGTATCAGTGAAACTATTAACAAAAATACAGAGAAAAATTGACAACAGCAAGAGAAAAACAGTACATCACATATGTAAGAACAATATGATTTAAGTTGAATTTCCATCATAAATATTGGAAGTCAGAAGATAATGCATGATGTATTGTAAGTACTAAAAAACCCAAACACATTATATTTAACAAAATTATCTTTCAAAAATGAGGATGAATTAAACACTTTGCTGGGTAAACAAATACTGAGAGAGTTCATTGCTAGCAGATCTACCTTACAAAAAATATTAAGGGAAGACCACTAGGGTGATAAGAAAAGACACCAGAGAATAACCTGAATTCATATGAAGAAATAAAGAACACTGGAAAAGGTAACAAGATAGATAACTATAAAGATTGTACTATGTTTTCTTCTTTTATTTTCATATCAGACAAAGGATAATTGCATAAAACAATACTTATAAAAGCAAGTTGTTGGGTTTATAACAAAGATTATGTGTGTGTGTGTGTGTGTGTGTGTGTGTGTGTGTGTGTACAGACATGTACACACATCTAGATGTATAATAGCACAAAGGAGAGGGGATGAAGTGTAGCCATATTGGAGGAATTGGGATTCAGTTAGTATTAATCTGAAGGGGATTGTGATAAACCATTATGCATACTATAATCCCTGGAGTATCCACTAAAAATAATTTAAAAAATAGTTTTAAAAGTCAACAAAGGAGTTATAAAATACACACTAGAAAATATCTATTTAACCCTAAAGAAAGTCAAAGAGGGAGAGATGAATTAAAAAGGACACGAGGCATATAGAAAACAAAATGAACACGGCACATGTAAATCTATATTAGTAATTGTGTTAAAGGTAAATTGATTGAACACTCCAATCAAAAGGCAGCAATTATCATACAGGACAAAAAACAAGACCCAAGTGTGTACTATTCTTTAAGAGACACCCTTTAGATTCAAAGACCCAAAATGATTGAAAAAAGATGGAAAAAGATGTACCCTACAAACAGGACCCATAAGAGAGCTGGATTTAGCTATATTGATTTCAGATAAAATGGAATTTAAGACAAAAAACATTAGGAAGAAAGAGGGACATTTCATAATTATAATGGGCCAAGTCAGCAGGGGGCTATAAAATTGTGAAGTTAGGCACACCTAAGAACAGAGTCTTGAAGTGTATGAAGCAAAAATGGACAGTCACAGGGAGAAATAGATAATACAGCAGTAACAGTGGGAGCCTTTGGTATCCTAGTCTCAATAATTGACAGAAAAACTAGACAGAAAAACTAGACAGAAAGCTAGCAAAGGTAGAAAGACTTGAACAACACTATGAACCAACTTGACCTAACTGATGTCTATAGAACATTCCACCCAACAGCAGCAGAATACACATTCTTTTCAAGTATGTCGGGAACATTCTCCAGGACAGGTTATATGCTAAGCTATAAAGCAAAGTGTCAATAACTTTAAAAGCATTTATATTACACAAAGTATTCCTCTGAGTACCGTGAGATTACATTAGAAATTAACAACAGAAGTAAATGTGAGGTGACTGGCAAATATTTGGAAATTAAACAACACATGTAAATAGTCCATGGTTTAAAAATGAAGTCACAAAGGAAATTAGAAAAAAATTAACAGAAGGAAAACAAAAACACATCACTGAAATTTATATGATGCATCTAATGTGCTTAGAAAAAATTAAATAATAGCTTCACTGAGATACTTCACATACCATATAATTCACTCTTCAAAGCATAAGATCCAGTGGCTTTTAGAGTATTCACCACTCACTTCAGAATATTTTCAACATTCCAAAAAGAACTCTTTTTTTTTTTTTTTTTTTTTTTTTTATTTCTGGGGGTTGAACCCAGGGCCTTGCGCTTGCATGCTATGCAAGTGCTGGACCACTGAGCTGCACCCCCAGCCTATTATTTTCTACTTGTTGAGACAGGGTCTTGCTAAATTACACAGACTGCCTCTGGTCTCGAACTTGGGATCCTCCTGCCTCCACCTCCCAAGCCGCTGGGATTACAGGCATGAGCCATCGCGCCCGGCCCCAAAAAGAAATCTTATATCCATTATTCTGGTTGCCCCCTTTCCCCATCCCCTTGCAAACCCTAATCTAATTCCTGTCTATATAGATTGCTTATTTTGGACATTTCATAAAAGTTTATTCATGTAATACGTAGCCTTTTGTGTCCACCTTTTTACTTTGCATAATGTTCTCAAGGTCTATCTGTATTGTAGCATGTATCAATATTTTATTCTTCTTTATGATTGAATTGAACTGTATGGATATACCACATTCTGTTTATCCTTTCATCAGTTGATAGACATTTGAGTTGTTTACATTTTTTTGACTACTATAAATAATGTATGAACATTTTATGTTGACATGTGTTTTCAATTATTTTGAGTGTAAATCTACACCAAAAGGGTGGAATTGCTAGGTCATATGGGTATTCTATGCTTAATTTTTTTTTTCAGTACTGGGGGTTGAACCCAGGGCCTCGTGCTTGCATATTTTGCAAGTGCTGGACCACTGAGCTGCACCCCTAGCCCTTTTTTTTTTTTTTTTTTTTTTTTTTTTTTTTTTTTTTTTTTTTTTTTTTTTTTTTTTTTTTTTTTTTTTTTTTTTTTTTTTTTTTTTTTTTTTTTTTTTTTTTTTTTTTTTTTTTTTTTTTACTTTTTGAGACAGGGTCTAAATTGTGCAGACTGCCTCTGGTCTCAAACTTGTGATCCTCCTGCCTCTGCCACCTGAGTCTGCTGGGATTATAGGGAGGCACTACCGTGCCTGGCTATGCTTAATTTTTTGAGAAATTGTCAAACAGTTTTTCAAAGTGGCTGTGCCATTTTATATTCCCAACAGTGCATCTATGCAAAACTAAGTTAAAATCAAACAATGGCAAAAGACTGCAGTGTTTCCTCTTAAAATAAAGAATAAGACAGGGATATTTGCACTTACCACTTCTATATAATATTGTGCTGAATGCTCAAGCCAGGGAAGTTAGACAAGAAAAAGAAATAAGGAGCAACCAGATTGGAAATGAAGAAATAAAATCATCTCTATTTACAGGTAGTATGAATTTGTATATAGGAAATTCTAAGGAACCCCCCCAAAAACTTTTAGAGTAAATAAATCAGTCCAGCAAGGCTTCCTGACACAACATTGATGTACAAAAATCCATTTTATTTCTATACAATAATGATGAGTAATCCAAATTGAAGTCAAGAAAACAATTCCATTTATAATAGACTCAAAAGAATAATTACTTTGGAATAAACTTAACTAAGACATATATTGAAACTACAAAGTATTATTGAAGGAAATTAAAGAAGACCTAAAAACAATGGAAAGACATTTCATATTGATGGACAAGAAAACAGTGTTATTAAGAAGGCAGTACTCCCCAAACCAATCCATGGATTCAAAACAATCCCTATCAAAATTCCAAGTGTCATTCCTTCAAAAGTGGAAAATTTGACACTAAAATTGGTAAGTGATCATTGCAAGTCTTTAGTTAATTTACAGACATCTGGCAAAAGTAGATTTTTACATTTTCCCCAGTATTCTTGATTTTATGGAGGAGTTGATTTTCACCATCATTTCTTAAGTGCTTCTAGAGGAAATTTATAATCCTAAGTATCTATGTTTGAAAAAAATTGGGGTTCAGTTTGGTTGGTAAAGTGCCACTTTGCACTCTCTAAAGCCCTGAGTTCAACCCCCAGCACTGTGAAAATTGGAGAAGGATGTGGCAGTCCACTCCTGAAGCAACCGTGAAGCAATCAGCCACTGAAAACCCTCTGAGGGTCACTATGAATCAGACCTGACTTGATGGCACCTAACAACAACATGTTTATAAAGAAGAAAGATCTTCAATTAATAATCTTAGGTTATATATTAAGGAACTAGAAAAGAGAAGAGTAAATTAAGTCTAAAGCAAGCAGAGAGAAGAAAATAATACAAGTCAGAGAGAAAATGAATAAAAGAAATTGAGAACAGACAACCAATAGAGAAAATAATGAAAGCAGCAGCTGATTCTTTGAAAAGATCCAACCAAATGGACAAAACTAGCTAGTCTGGCCATGAAATAAGAGAGAGAAGATATAAACTGCCCACATCAGTAAATATCCTGCAGAAAGTTGAAAGCATAAGGAAGTATTGTGTACAGTTTTATGTCAACAAATTAATCAATTGAAATAAAATGGATAAATTCTTTAAAAGAAACAATACCAAACCAACTCAAGAAGGTATAGAAAATTTGAATAGATTTATAACAAGCAAAGTAAATTGGTAATGAAGTTATCCCATAAAGAAACACGGCATGGAAAAATGCCTATAAATGTATTTTATACAGAGATGGCCCCAAATAAATGGTGTCCATTCTCTCTGGCCCTTCCAGATGACAAGATATCCAAGCTCTAAGTGGAACTTCTCTCCTACACTGATATTTGTGGAGATCTGCTATATCTATCGACTGATGTGACTGGAAGAACCAAAAATTACTTCTCAGTGAGAAACTCATTTTTGTGCTCATTTTGGGTAATAAATGCTGAGATTATGGATCAAGCAAACCAAGAAATCTTGACTTCAGACTCTATCAGTCCTAAATGATGATCACCAACAAAAAATACTAAACACACACACACACACACACCTTAAACCAATCAACCAAACAAAACCCCTTAAATATGGGCAGCTCTTTTCTTCCAAAGATTGTGATCTGGATTGCCAAAAGGAAGTTCTTCTTTACAGCTGATACATGAAGAAACCGATGTTAAGAGCCAAAGACAGCATAATATCATGGAGGTAGAGTTAATGCTTAAACCTTGCCACTTGGTTTTCCAATCAAGACAGCATGCAAAAGAGAGAGGAGCTATGGTTTAGGTTCAACTCTTTCACTAACTTGCTGTTGGTTTTAAACTTTTCTCTCTCTGAGCCCCAAAGATCTCATTTTAAAAGCAAAGGAATAGCCCTTGCACTACCATGAGTATTCCCACAGAAAGGCATGTGTCATCCTGGCCTGTGGGCATGCTGTATTTTCATCTCATATTCTTCTAAGTGAAGCTGATGTGAGGGGGCTCATCATGGTCTTGTGACTGGCTGGTGGCAAGTGGGCATTATAATTAGAAAAGAAAGAAAAATTGCATTTTCTGAGCTAAATGTTCAACTTATGAAATTAAGAGAAATGCAAGAGTAAAGGTAAAGAAAGGGAAAGGAAGAAAAAATAGCAGCATGAGCAAGGATTAATGAAACAGAAACAAAAAGATTCAACAGGGGATGGACCAAGTCAAAAGCTGGTTCTTTGAAAAGACTACTAGATAAGCATGTGGCAAAATTAAGTATGATCAAACTATGAAAAAAGGGACTTAATTGTAAATGTTGGTGTTCAAAAATGTAGGAATATTTTGAATAACCTTATGCCATAAAATTGAAAATTTAAGTGGGCAATTTCTTATTAAAGTCTGTTATCAAGCTCACAATAAATAGAAAACCCAAATAAACCTATAACCACCGAAAAAATTGAAGGGTGGCCTTCAGCCCTGGTGGTCTCTGAGGATCTCCCTTCTCTCCTGTCTCTCTTCCTCTCTATTTCCCACCACCCCATGAGTGTTTCGTATATGCAGGATCAATGCTAGGCTATTTCCACTTGTGTGACAACCTCTGGGTGGGCAAATTAGAGGTGTGTCCTATGGGAAGTTTTGTCTACATACCTTCTTTAAAGGGCGGGCATGGGGAATCATTTGTCTTATGAGGTCAGTGCCCTTGCAGGATGTTGGGATAGGAGTTGTGACCACACTTTCAAATGAGATGGGGAGGGCTCCTGTCACTTCCTGACTCCTGAAATGAAATGGAGAGAGGAGCAGTGGAGCAGGTCTATGGGGACAGGATTCTGTATGTATCTCCCTGAGGTGTGTGCAAGAAAGCTTTTGGGCCCTACCAAGGATGATAATAGGATGGAGACAGAGTCCGTAATCTCTCAAGCGCTACCCCACTGTTGCAAGCTCAGCAAAGTTGAATACATTTTTCACTTTGCCTTCCACTGAGCACCAGGCTGACTCCTCCCAGGTCAGTCATTTTCTGAAGAAAGGCATCTTTGGGGGAGTTTTGTATGGGGTAAGATGCTACAGTGAGACCAAGAGGCTGTTGTGCAAGGCTGGTCCTTTAGAGATGTTCTGTTCTGTACAGGAATGAAGAGGAGGGAGGAGAGGACAGGGAATCCTGGAGGTGCTGTGTCACCAGCTCTAGCGGGTTGGAGCTGGGGACGTTATACTTGTCACCTCACCTTGCCTCTTCTCTAGGATCTTGCAGGTGCCTGGAATGCTGAAAGTAGCATTTATTTCTAATGTGTTATTCTTTAGTGAGAAAGAGACAGAGGAGAGCAGAGGAGAGCAGAGAGGAGAGAGAGAGAGAGAGAGAGAGAGAGAGAGAGAGAGAGAGAGAGAGAATATGAGCGAGCACTATTTCCTGAAAACACATTTTGTAGGAAAGAAGAAAGTTTAATTACCGAGGTGCTGAGTCCCTTGTGTGAGGATGGCACTGATTGGAAAGATAGCCACAAAAAAGTTCATGGGGAAAGGTGTTCAGGAACACTTTATTATTTGAGGGGGGTGGGAGCTTGTTGAAAGCTTTCTGCTCATCAAAATGCTCCCAGAAATGTGACTCATTGGGAAATGGATCACAGACAATGTTCTACTTCAACTGTCGTTTTTCAGGTTAGGCAAGATAGATTTCATTTGATTGCTTTTTGCATTTTCTTTTTATCTTAGATAAAGGGTGTGCCTGGTTGTTCTGCCGTGAACAATGGCCTGATAGGAACCTTGCTTATACGTATATATGTGCGTGTGTGTTTTGCCATGACTCTTGTGTTTTGAAGTCTCTGGGGACAGATGATATTTATGAAAGTTGTCCCAAGGGTATAATCAGTATGACTCATTCCTGAACCAGTTTTGTCCATTAAGGGGTGCCAGCTGCACCCCATTCACAGCTGAACACACTTGAGACATCTTTCTGCACTAACCTGCTCCTCGTTTGGGGTCAGAAGGGCACATTTTAGAGGCATTTCTACTTTTCTAGGGGCTTAATTTCCCATGATGTTGTCCCAGGGACTTTCTGTTAAGTGTTTTGATGAAGTGAGGACTATTCCATGTGGGGCATCGCCCTGCCGCTGGACTCGCTCTGGCCATGAGCAGGAATCAGTGGCCAAAGACCTGTCGTCTGGTGAGGGGGAGCTGAGCACCCAAGAGCCGCACCATCTGGAAAGGAGGCTTATGCCCACAGCTGCTCTGAGAAGCCTTGAGAAAGGCAGGCTCAGAGGCTTATGCCCACGGCAGCTCCTTGCTTCTTTCTTCCCAATGAAGACGCCGACTCCAAGTGCTCTGCTCCAACAGCTCTTTATTTCTTCCTTGTCTGCCCCAGTCAAAGGAATGGACCCAGACTGCTCTGTGTACCCTCCTTATATACTCTTCTGGGGCTGCTGGGGACCAATCAGAGGCAGTCATCTCATACGGGTTTCAGCCAACCAGAGGGGATATTCAAATTTGGTTTTGTAGAAGTAGCCAATCAGGGGTGGTTCCCAAATGGTCCAATCAGGAGCCGTTCAGGGGTTTGGAAACAGCCAATCGGTGTCGAGGGGCTGGAGGCAAGGGAATGGATGCCAGAGCCATCTTGGGGAGCTCAATGACCCTGAGTTCCAGGATGTAAGGCCTGGGGAACAAGCCTCAGTCCTCCAAGGGAGCCTAGATAGGCCCTAGGGAGAACTGCCTCTCTAGGCAGTGCCCTACAATTCCATCAATAAGAAAGAAAGTCTGTTTTCAGATTTCAGAAAATATACCTTTTTGGACAATTTTATGAATTTCACCATAACAGCAGTAATAAAGGATCCTATTTATTCTCTGTCATTCTTTAAGTAATTCAGATGTCATAATTTCCTGCTGTTACCATCTTAGTGTTCATAGGACATCAGTTAGCTGGTGGAGATTTCTAATCATCTCTCTTAGTGTGCCTCTTACCCTCTAGCTGGTCACCCCATAGTTGGGGATACTAAGGCTCACACTGGTTATGAAATATCCCAAAGCCCCTCCAGGGAGGCAGGGTCAGAATTGGAGACCACGTCGTGGTGTCTAGGTTAGTAAGCTTTCATTGTAAATCCCACCCCCATTTGGGCAAGCTGAGGTTCCTGACGGCACCTGAGAATTAGGTGTTGAGGCTTGTCCTGCCATGACCTTTCCAGAGAGTTGGCCTTCCACACGTCTGATTGGCTCCCTGCTCCTCAAACTACCATCACCTCACCTCTTAGGAGTTTCCAGGGCTTGGCACGTCACTTGGGGCTACTTGTGCTTTCCTGACTTTTTCCAGGGACGTTGGTGCTAGGATATTTGGATCAGCCCAGTTGTGGTTCTCCGCCACCCCTGCCCTGTTTTCTGGTATCTTCATGATCACAGATTAATTTAGCCTGAGGAATTGCCCGGTTTTACTGAGTCCACCTCCTTTGCCAAGTCAGACATGTTGCCAGCCCAAGGATTAGGTAGGCAGCCCTCCCTGCTTTTTATTCATCTTCCAAATAGCTGCCTGATCCCGTCTCGTGGAGAAAAGACATGGGCAGCATTGAAACACGCTTCCATCTGCACATCTGGCGGACGGACAACAGTGGAATTCCTGGATCGGCTCCCTCGTTTGTGGTCTCCGGGGGTTACTTGTTGAGTAACTCCACATCACATCACTTCACAGATAAGGAAGATGTCATCCCCACGGCATCTCTGATTTCGGCACAAGCTTCAGAAAACCCCAAGCAGCTAATCTAGAACATGATGTTTTAAGCCACTATAATCACCAGCCAACTTTGAGCATATGCCATGCACATGATGGCCTTTCCCCAGCTGTAACACTCCATCGGAGGCCTGCCTTTGTGTGCTTGCTCAGTTCCTACCCAAGGTGCTCACGCTGGACACTGCAGAGGTAGCACTAAGCCTGGGGCTGATGTAGTGCCTGCAGGATGGAGCTCTTCTGGCAGACACTGGGCTAGGGGCCTGAGGTAACACTGGGGCTTGTTGGATTGGGCATTGAGAGGAGGTCTGTTCATTCTTACTGCAGCATCAATCAGTAGTGAGATGTTACACAGTTCCGCTTTCTGGAACTAAGTGTCCTAACCTGTCCAAATGGCTTACATGAGGCTGGGAGGGATCTTGACTATTTTAGGAAATGGAACCAGGACCCAGTTGAGTCAGGTTAGGATAATGGTATGCAACAAACCAACTAACAAGATACAGTATAGTGGGGAGAGATTTAATGTCCCAGACGTGGGCTTAGAAAATAACTGGAGATGTAACTCACTGGTAGAGGTTCTAGGTTTGACTTCCAGCACTGCAAAAGAAAAAAAAAAAGTGTGTGTGTGTGTGTGTGTGTGTGTGTGTGTGTGTGTATACATACATACATACATACATACATACATACATAGAGAGAGAGAGAGAGAGAGAGAGAGAGAGAGAGAGAGCATGCTACTTTCTTTCCCAGTCAGGAATGGAGAGGAGTTGAATAAAAAGGAGCATGCAGGAAGGTGTTGGATATTTTAGTTAATTGCAACAGAGAGAATTCCAAAAAAGCAAGTGGAAACATAGGCTGCCTAGGTATTTAGCAGAAATACCAATCTCAGAACAAGGGAGGTAATAACCCTATTGGCCAGTCTAGTGCTGAAGAACCAGGTTCTATTTGGGCCCTACTGTTAAGAGGACAGTTAACATCCTGGGACGTGTCTGGGGAAGACAAGTCAACATGGAGAGTGGGATGGAAGGCTGGGGTATCTAGGGAACAGTAGAAAGCATTGAAATGTCCTTTTCTATTCTTGGGAAAAGGTTACTTCAGCAGGACCTGGTAGCTTCCCAGAGAACCAACCTAGGAGAAAACACAACAATACAACACAACACAACACAACAAAACAAAACCAATTTCAGGAAAACAGGTTTTCATCTAGTCTAAGAAAAACTTTTCATTTGTTTCTCATTCTTTCTCTCTTTCCTCCCTTCCCCTCCCTCCCTTCTTTCTTTCCTTCTCTGCTTTCCTTTCTCCTTCTCTCCCTCCTTCTCCATTTCCCTCCCTCTCTCCCCTTTCTTCTTTGTTTCTTTCTTTTCTTTCTCTTTCTTCTTTTTCTTTTTTCTTTCTTCCTTTCTTCCTTTCTTTCTTCTTTCTTTCTTTCTCAAGCTTGTCTCCCAGTTTCTAACATTGCTTTCTCACAGCACTGAAATTCTTTTTAAATATATAATATACTTAGCTCAAAAATGAACCAACAACCAAATGAATAAATGAATGAATGAATAAATAGATAAATAACCAGCTGACCATCTAACAAAAAGTATAGAAACAAGCACTAGGGCATGCCTCTCTCTGGTACCTGTCTGCTGGTAGAGATTGCTTGGCCCAGTCTGTAAATGTGCCGTGTCTGAATCCAGGCCTGCCTGGGTTTGTCCCAGCCCTGCTACTTTCTAGCTGTGTGACCTTTGCCAAGTTACTTAAGCCTGCTTCCTTCTCAACAAACACATTCATTATTCAATTATTTAACCTCTCCACACCTCAGCTTCCTAATCTGAAAAATGGGGATAATGATGATATGTTTCCTACCAGGCTGTGGGGAGACCTAAATGAGTCTGTACATGTCAGGTACTGAGAATAGCTCCTGGCATGAGGTGAATTTCACATATATGTTAGTCGTGATTTTCTGCTTCATTTTCCTCTTTCTTCTGTAAGGTACCATTATTTCCTAAAGTTTCATGTGTATCCTTTCAGAGTTTCTGAATGCATAATATGAACATCAACTCTTATTTGTCTCATTTTTAGAGGCCCAAAGTTAGTTTATTATATACATTATTTACCTTTTTATTGTTATTTTTTAAACTTGATCATGTATCTTGGAAATTTTTCCCCATCAGGACAAAGAGAACTTCCTCATGCTTTTTTCACAGCTGTACATATAAGGAAAGACTTTCTAACAATTAGAGCTTGTTTCAAAAATACAGCTCTCACTAGAGGCATTCAGGCAAGCACTGAGCCACGCCTCAGGAATGGTAGAGATTAGTGTGTCAGTGAGCAAGTTGGCTGGAATACTTCTACTGTTCCTCAAACTGAGATCTTCTGATTCTGTGTTAAATTTCCAAGGAATCAACAAACAATTAAAACCCCTCTAAAAGCAGTATTGTTGTTTTGTGTATCAGACTGCGTTCTGACCTGGGGCCCAGCCAACACTAGGTGAACCAGACTTTCTTTTCTTCTTCTTCTTTTTTTTTTGGTGATAGGGATTGAACCAAAGGCTTCACACATGCTAGCCCAGTGCTCTACCACTGAGCTACACCCCTAGCTTGAATTAGATTTTAGAGAGGCACTTGCAATGCTGGCCTGTGCCATCCTGAAAGGTGCGGGAAATTGGGTCAGGGATCTTGCTCACTGGCTGGCCCCACCTAGAGCTAATCTGGTTTAGTCATTGCCACCTGGAGGGAAAAAGGACTCTATTTCATGGAGACTGAGAGCCATAGTGTGGTTGGCATAGTTCTCCATTTCTCAGCCAGGAATTTACCATTAGAGGCAGAACTTTGGCAGTGACCTGCTGGACTGGGCTCCCAATTGCAGCCAAGGCTCTAGGGCTTTCCTATCACCTGCTCTTCTTGTAGTGTTTCATTTGAAAGGTGAGCCACTAACTCAGCTTCCCTTCACCAACAAACCAATAATGAAAGGGCAAAAGTCTCTTGACTCACCATTGTGGAAGAGCAGTGGGCACAGGACATTGGTGGGAAGGTCCCACCAGCCCCAGTATCTGAAGTGTATCTTGTAGATTTGAACTCTTGTGAGTCTTTTTATTCTCAGACCTATAAAAATGCAGATCCTGTTGAGAGAAATAGCACAAGGATTTCCCAGGCACTACCTCCTCAGGGGGGCTGGGATTTAGCTCAGTTGGTAGAGTGCTGTGCTGCAGTCTCTGAGAGCCTGAGTTTAATTCCCAGCACCACAAAAATGGGAGAAGGACCTGGCAATCCACTCCCAAGGCAATCCCGAAACAGTCAGCCATGAAAACCCTATGAGGGTCACTATGAGTCAGATACTGACTCCACGGCACCTAACAACAACAACAACAACCTCCTCAGGGAGAAAAGTGAGGACAGACCTGTCACCTCCCTCTTGGGCATGGTGGTGGGAGGGTGTGAACAAGGGAATGGGGCTCAAGTAGGTGCTAAGGAAAGGTGGGAGGCCATGGGGGCTGACCCTGGTTGGCCACATGGGGTCAGATGCTAAATGAATGGATCTCTTTTACTTAGGATTCTTAGGGCATTCACTGTAGTGACGGAGCCGTGGAGCCTGTTGGGAAGGTGGAGAGGGCATTTGCCTCCCTTCCGAAATCTCCATAAACATGCACAAACTACCCAAATCATCTAATGCAAACTCAACTTCAAGATAAGTTGCCAGAAATATCTGCCCTATTTTCACCTGTTAATGTCATCTGTAAGCCTGTTCTTTAGAAACTTTGGGGCCACCATCCAGAGGGAAACCCAGGGTGAATCTTGGTTACACACTGTCTATTGCAACCCCCTCACCCCAAGCACAACACCATGCTTTATACTTTCCTATTCTTAAGGAATAATTGGAAATAAACTACACATTTTAATGTGTGAAGTTTGATAATTTTGATATACATATACATTTGTGAAAATCTTACTTTCAAGCTAATGCACATATCCATCACCCCAAAGATTTACCTTGTGGCCCTTCATAATTCCTTCCTCCTTACTGTCCCTGATTTCCTCCATCCCCCACTAACCATAGATCTGCTTTCTGTGACTATAGATCAGTTTGCCGTTTCTAGGATTTTATGTAACTGGATCAAACAATATATAATTTTTTGTTGTTTCTTTGGGTCTGGCTGCTTTCACTTAGTGTAATTATTCAACAATTCAATCATGTTGTTACATGTAAACAGTTCATTCTTTTTATTGTTGGGTAATATTCCAATGTCCAGATAGTAGAAATCTGTTTATTCACATACCTACTGATGAATATTTAGGTTGTTTTCAGCTTGTGGATGTTACAAATAAAAATGCAATGAATATTCATGTACAAGTCTTTGTATAGACATATACTTGCAATATCCTTTAATTAACTTTTAACTGGTGCATAAAAATCATACATATTTATGGGGTACATGTAATGTTTTGATGCATGTAAACATTGTGTAATGTTCAAATCAGTGTCAGCATATCTTTCTCTTCAAACATTTATTATTTCTTTATAGTGAAAATCAAAATCATTTCTTTTTAAAAATATGCAATACACTATTGTTATTTGTGATTACGCTGATAAGCAATAGAATTCCAGAACTTATTTCTCTTATCTATTACTTACTACCAATTGACCAACCTTTCCCCATCCATCTCTGCATTCCCCAACCACGAGTAGCCACTCTTCTACTCTTAATATCTATGAAATCAATTCTTTTTCTGTGTATGAGTGAGATAATGCATCATATATTTGCATTTTTCTTGAATAAATGCCTATGAGTTAAATGGGCTATTTGACAGGTATATATTTAGTTTATTAAGAAGGTGCTAAATAGTTTTGCAAAGTGGTTGTGCCATTTTGCCTTCCTATCCAACATTATATGAGAGTTCCAGTTCCTCAGCATTTTCACCAACATTTATGGTCAATCCTTTTAATTTTAGACTTTTTAATAGGTATTTCCCCCATGTGACTGTCACCTTGTCATACTGTGGAGGCTTGCGTGTTGCTGTGGTGCTGAAAGCTATGCCACTGGTATCTCGGATACCAGCCGGGCTATCTATGCTGGACGGGTTTCAGCTGAGCTTCGAGACTAAGACAGACTAGTGAGAAGGACTCAGCAGCCCACTCCTGGAACAATTAGCCATTGAAAACCCTATGAAGAGCAGAGAAGCACTGTCATATATAGTGCCAGAAAATGAGCCCCTGAGGCTGGAAGACATTCAAGAAATGACTAGGGAAGAGTTGCCTCCTCAAAGTATACTTGATCTTAATGATGGGAATGGAGTAAAGCCTCTGGAACTCCTTTTGCTGATGTGGCATGATTCAAAATGAAAAGAAACAGTGTCTGCAACAATCGGCTGAAACATAAAAAGATCACGTGCATGGCACAATGTTGAGTAATGTTTTGTTCTGCTGTAGTTAAGGTCGCTATGAATTGGATCTGACTCAATGGCACCTAATAACAACAATAGGTATCTAGTGGCTAGTGGTATCTTGTGATTTTTATTTGCATTTTCCTAATAATGATGATCACCTAACAATAACAACAACAATAATGATAAGCACCTTTTTGTCTGTATATCTTCTTTGGGGGATTTAGCTCAGTTGGTAGAGCGCCACTCTGCAGGCTCTGAGGTCCCAAGTTTGATTCCCAGCACGGCAAAAATGAGAGAAGGATGTGGCAATCCACTCTCAAGGCAATCCTGAAACAATCAGCCATTAAAAACTCTGTAAGGGTTGCTATGAGTCAGACATGACTGGATGGCACCTAACAACAACAACAACATTTTCTTAGGTGAGATGTCTATTCCAATCATTTGCCCATTTTTATGTTGGGTCATTTGTTTTGTTACTATTGAATTTTGAGAGTTCCTTGTATAGTTTAGATACAAATCTTTAATAAGATATGTGATATACAAATATTTTCTCCCAGTCTGTATCTTGTCTTCCCCATTCTCTTGATGGTGTCTTTTCAAGAGAAGATGTTCTTAATTTTGATGAAGTCCAGTGTATACCTTTTCTCATGTATGGATGTGTTTTTGATAAAAGAACTAAGAAATCTTTGCCTAACCCAAGGTTGCAATATTTTTTCCATGTGTCCTTCAAAAATTTTATAGTTTTAGGTTTTAGATCCAAGAGCCCTTTTAGCTTAATTTTTATATTTTATATTTTATATTTTATATTTCAAAGTATGGATGGAAATTCATCTTTTTTGCATGTAGATATACAATTGTTTCAGCAACATTTGTTCAAGGGAATTTTCTTTCTCCCTTGAAGTGGTTTTGCACCTATGTCAGAAATTGACTGTCAGTCTACCTATGGCACTCTTTCTTTTGTAGGCCTGAGTGTAGGATCCAGCTCAGGAATAGCACATGGCAAGTTTCTAATAACTGCTCAGGACATAACTTAACTCCAGCTATTTTCTGGACCTCCTTGTTAGATGCAGTTTAATGCTGCTGGTTCTGGGGACAATAATACAGTAAGGAACTCAGATGGCGTGAGGGAGCAGCAGTATTCTGCTAGCACTGTTCTAGCACATGCTGACTCTTGTTAACACAGCACCTCATAGTTAGCACTAAATAAATCAGGGTCAGCCAGAGTTCCTGAAAAACTTTAAGAGAATCAAGCTTTCACCAAGCCAGCAAGTTTCAAGAGACCATGCCACTAGCTTGAGAAACCTGGGACTAAATAATTCTAAATGCCATTTCTAGCCAGCCAATGTTATCCTTAATCCCTGGTAGCTCTCCAAAGCATTAAAGTCCAAAAGAAAGATAATACAAGCTACATATGCAATTTAAAATTATCTAGACAATGTATGTTAAAATGTAAAAAGAAATAATTTTTATTATATTGTTTATTTATATTATATATACTTATTTATATTATAAATGTATTATAAATTTAACATAGCATAAAATATTATCTCAATATATAAACAATATGAAATAAGTTATGATAATTTAACATATTATTGAACTAAATCTGGTGTACATTTGACAGTTATAGCACATCTCAATTTAAACTACCCATGTTTCAAGTGCTTAGCAGTCACACGTGTCCTGCATCTGCCATATTGGATAGCACAGTCTTTGATCACACCTCACATTTCTTGCTTTAATGCTCCTCTTTTCTTTACATCTTCATTAAATGGTCAAGACCTTGTATTAGTTAGTTGTCATCATTATAGCAAAAAACCAACCCAAACAAACTTATGAAGGAAGAGGTATATTGGGAGCTCACAGTTAGAGAATCAGTCCATAATGGCAGCAGAACAGGCATGGTGACAGCAGCGGCAGGGCCTGTGGTTGATGATCTCATATCATGGTGGACCAGGGACAGAGAGATGAACTGAGCTACAGTTGTAGGGTAAAAACCTCCAAAGACCTGCCCCCAGTGGCTCACTTCCACCAATCTAGACACACCTCCCAAAGTTTTATAACCTCACAGGACAGCATGAACCAGCTGGGGACCAAATGTTAAAGCATGTGACCTTTAGGGGACATGTTATATTCAAGCCATGACAGAACTTCACTGGCCACTGGCTTCCATTCTCTACCCCATCCTCTACTGTTGTAGAAAGTCAAGATCAGAGTAGGAGTGAGAAGCAAAACATCCTGAAGATGGACAATATTAAAAGAAAGCCTAAATCCAGGTAAAATAAAGCTCATGAATCAGGCTGTACTGATACAGCAAGGGGAAGAAGAATCAGCAAGGAGGTCTCAGTGGTGTGCCATAGCAGGCTCTTGCTGGCTCACAAGAGGCAGGACTTTTAGGAATTTTATAAGCCAGTTGTTAAATGCAGCCATTAATAAAAATTAAGCTATGCAAACTTACCATTGGATATATTATATAAAAACCCATGCTGTTGTTGTTGTTGTTGTTAGATGCCGTTGAGTTGGTATCCAACTCATAGCGACCCTATGTATGACAGACGAAACACTATTGTCAGTGCTTCTCTGCGGCTCATAGGGTTTTCAATGGCGGATTGATTTTTGGGAGTGGGTTGCTGGGTCTGTCTCCCAAGCCCACAGCACCTGCTGTTCCCAGGCGGTCTCCCATCCAAGTACTAACCAGGCCTGACCCTGCTTAGCTTCTGAGATCTGACTGGATCAGTTGCCACAGGGCTACAGTTGCAGGCATTAAAAACCCATAAATAATAAATATACAAAACTCACCACTTCCTAGTTATGTTACTACATTTCACACTACCAATGCTTTTGAGGTTATGACTGCTATACCTGAATAGTGGAGATACTACACAATATTGTGCTCCTGTGCAACTTTTCCCAACTTCCTGTCACAGCCTGAAATTGGTAGTGTTTACACCATAGAAAATGGCAAGTGCTACAAGTCAAGACTTCCTTCCGAGATATTCCAGTTGTTAGACCTGCTTCACCACACCACCATGAAAGATTCAGAAGGTGTGAACTTAAAGAGATGACAAATGCCAGGCACAGTATAGATGTTGAACAAACAATTGTGAAAATTACAAGTCTGAACAATTTAGGCCAAAAGGCCATCCTTGTCCCTTTCCCCTTCCCCTTCCCCTCCCCCAAGAGTGGAAGGATGTTTTAGTTTGAAACAACCTGCCCCATTTCTGCTTCCCTCTGATTTAGGATGTTCCATGTTCAAAGTTCCAGAGTGATGTTAATCCAGAAGTTACAGTGGATGCTTAGTTTTAAAGTATTCTCTAACCTCCCTCTCTCTCATCATCTTAGAGGACCAGAGGGAAAAATGCCTTTAAAACTTATATACATGATATTTATAGGATTCTCTCCAGGAGTAAGGGGAATTTCTTTTGCTTACCTAGCTTTTCTAATTTTTGTACAACGTCACTCCAGTTTTAAATAAATTAAAATTTAAAACAACACATAAAACATTTTCAAACATCTTCAAAGTCCTGTTGAGACACAATCAGTTAGTGCTAAGTGTGGGAAGAGAAGTATTAAGCATGAAAGCGTTTCAGAGTGGAATGGAATGGATGAGTCTCCCTGACTGCCCAGTGTTTAGGGATGAATCAATTAAAAGGAGGTGAAACAGGAAAGCAGCAGACAGGTCTCTGTATACCCTGGAGTTTTTCTGTTGAGTTGCCCTTCCTCCCACACAAGAGCTCCCATCCATCCTTACAGATGACATATGGGATGTCTGTAATGAATATGGATTTGATGCAATTTCATCTCTCTGCCAAACTAACTCACAGAACTCATTCTACTTTAGACTATGTTAAATGAGGTTTTAAAAAGTGTATTAGAGGATAACTTTTGAAGTCTCCTAAGCTAGATCAAGAGGGGCATTTGGGAGAAAACTTTGGGGACCACTTTTTTCCCTTGCCCATGGTTGGAGCCATATTTCCACCTGTTTGATTTATAAGGGTGAGAGACTGGGATCTGTCTTGAGAGGGCTTTGACTTTTAAGGGATTCAACTAGTTGAAACCTTATGTGCCTTTGGAAAGAAAGCTCTTTTATATCATAGAGTCTAAAAGCTTGAAGGTGGATGGGACCTCAGAGGTCGGTACTCTGAACCTGCCTGTACCCCTCCCTTCTGCCCATCTCTGTCCAGTGTCCAGCTCTGTGTAGTGTGTGCCTCGAGGAAGCCCAGGCCATTTCAGGTGGAGTCCATAGAAAACTGCCCACATTGACCTCAACCTTGCTTCTCATACTGTTTCTAAGGTCTGGAAGGTGGGGGCAAGGACACACGTGGACACAAGCTAGTGAGAGTTATGTAAGAAGAGAGACTATTGTGGTAACTCAGCTCAAATGGCCACACTTACTGAGCTGTTGCCTTGTGCAGACCCTGATATAGAAAGGAATAAAATAGCGAACTTACCCTCAAGGAATTTGCAAGCCACCATTAAATGTGTGTATAAAACAAACCCTAATACAAGGCAGAAGATGATCCCATAAAGGGAAGGGAACCAGTATGTGTTGAGAAACTTCCATGGTCCAGGCCCTGCCTTCCTTGACATGTTGTTATTGTGTGCCATTGAGTCATGTCTGATTCATGTTGTTGTTGTTGTTAGGTGCCATCGAGTAGGTATCCGACTCATATCGACCCTCTGTACAACAGGGGAAACACTATTGTCAGTGCTTCTCTGCTGTTCATAGGGTTTTCAATGGCAGATTGATTTTTGGGAGGGGGTTGCCAGGTCCTTCTCCCAAGCCTACAGCACCTGGTATTCCCAGGTGGTCTCCCATCCAGGTACTAACCAGGCCCGACCCTGCCTAGCTTCCGAGATCTGATGGGATCGGATGCCACAGGGCTATGGCTGCAGGCGCCTGACTCATAGTGACCCTCATAGGGTTTCCAATGGCTTATTGTTTCGGGATTGCCTCAGGAGTGTATTACCACATCCTTCTCCCATTTTTGTGGTACTGGGAATTGAACTCGGACTTCAGAGCCTACAGAGTGGTGGTCTACCAACTAAGCTAAATCCCAGCCCTCCTTGACATGAGTCTTGTGAAATCCTCTTGGGATTGTGTGTGAAATTCCTTGAGCCTCACTTTCCTAGTTTGTAAATTTAATGCTGGACTGGATGCCCTCTGAAGTCCCTTCCAGCCCTCACATCCAGTGATTCATCTTGCCTTTCCTGGCTGGTGGCCTCAGCTTCCCTCTCCGGGTTGGGCTGGCTGGCGAAATGGATGGGCCAAAGACTTCTTCGTTGTTGTTCTTTCCTCCCCTCCCTGCGGGATATATTGTTGACTTAAAACCAGTTTGAACAAAGTGCTCAAGAATAAACCACAGAGAACCATCTCGAATTGGCAGAGGATAACCCTATGACCCCAGAGGCCTTTTCCAGCTCTAATTTTTATGATTCACTAATTTGCTGCACCGCACTCAACTCTGTCCGGGAACTCAAAGTTCAAAAAAGATGGCATGTAAATTGCTGGAGGTAATGAGAAGGCTGCAGGCATGGTAGGGCCAGAAGTGTGGTTTTCAGTGAAATTAAATACCGAAAGATATTTAAAGAAGCCAGAGAAACATTTTTCTCTCCCCCCACCCCCCCCCGAGACTCCCAATTTAAGGCGGGTAGGGTAAATTTCAGGCTTTCTCTTTCCAGTGGTATGACGGGGGGTTGGCTATCTTATGACTGCAATCAAGCTGCTTCTCTGTTTTACAATCTCCCCCAAAGCTAGTAAATGTGGAGTTGGTTGTTTATCAGTAAATTCTGCTGCAATGTCAGAAATCTCTTGAAGTGGAGCGAGATGCGATAGGAAGACCAGATGTCTCTAAATATGTACATCTTCTTTTGAGGGAAAAGCTTCTTTTGAGGACCAGGATGGGTTTCACGAACTTTTAGTGCTTTCTACATTTCTCTAACTTTTGGGAATTGTGCCTCTTGGTTGTATTTTTGCAAGTTGGCATTAACATTTTGTAAGATGGGTTCCAAGCAGGGCTATTGTCCCCACATATAGTGTTGCTGAAGGAGCCTTGGATGCCTGGGGAGCTCTGTGAGAGGTGGTGTGGTGGGAAGGGAAGGAAAGGGCTGGGCAATTCTAGGGCATCCCTGTGCAGGAGGATCAGGACCGGGTGCTACAGTGGAGTTGCATCTTGCCTGGCTCTGTGTTCTGAAGTCAGTTGTACAGCATGCACCCAAAATGTTTAAACTTTTGGTGAAAATACCATAAGATGACACCACCTTGGTGATTTTCCCTCAGTAGTTGTTCCTTTGGTTAGGTACCAGATGAAAAATTTGTCTTGCCTTTAGAGATCATGCCTTATAAAAAAATGTGCCTTTGAAGGTTGAACTTGGACTGAGTGTACCCACTCAGCAGAAGAACCTGAGGCTTAAGGAACACGAAGAGGGAACAGTAGATTCATATCCTTTGTTTTGCTCTCTGGGGTAAAGCCTAGAGGAAAAGCATCAGGCTTAATCACCAGTGCTGCTTAAATTATTATGATTCTTTGCTATGTCTATCTTTCTCTCATTTTATGTTTTTCTCCAAATTTAGTAAATTGAATTTGCAAGACAAATGAATATATGATATAAAACAATCATTGCAAGCTTATGTGTTTCTCTCTTGTTTTCCACAAGAACCCTAGGGAATAATTGGCATTGTGCTCATTTTGAAGATGGGAAAACTGAGAGGTTACATGTCCAGCTTGAATTTTCTCAGCTCTTGGGTAGTTGGGGAACTTGGACTGAGGTGCCAAAGCCTGTGCTGCCTCTTCTCTGCCATACAGACTGGATGATCTTTTTAAAAGAGATGAGGAAATAGGGTGCAAAGGAAAAAAGAGATGGAAGAAAGAAGGCAAGAAAGAAACAAACATCTATGAAGTATCTGTGTACAATGTACCATTTATTGTGTTGGGCATTTTCACGTTGCTTTGTGTCCAGACTGTATTAGTTTCCTACAGCTGCTGTAACAACTCACCAAAAACAGTGGGTTAAACACCAGAAATTTATTCCCTTGTAGTTTTAATGGCCAGAAGTCACTCTGAAATCAGCACCTCTGTGCTGAAATCAGGGTGTTGGCAGGCCACACACTCTCCATAGCTCTAGAGGAGAGTATAATCCTTATTATTCTAGTTTCTGGTGGCTTCTGGCATTTCTTGGATTTGCCTATGTAACTCCAGGCTCTGCCTCTGTGGTTCCATTACCTTCTCCTCTTCTCTCTGTGTTAAATCTCTCTCTGATTCTCTTTCATAAGGACATCTGTGATTATACATATTTAGGGCTCATCCTATAGATAAATCAGGATAATCTCCCTTCACTAGTCTGCTTTTCATTACTGTGATAAAATGCTGAAGACGAACAACTTATAAAGAGGAAGGGTTTACTTTGGCTCACAGTTTTGGAGGTTGCAGGCAATGGTTAATTAGCCTTGTCTCTTTGGGCCTGTGTTAGGCAGCACATTATGATAGGGAATGCATGCTAGAGTAAACTATTCATTTCTTCATGTGTAGGAAGCAAGGAGACTGAGAAGAACAGACCAGAGTCCCACTCTCACCTTTGAGGGTAGGCCCCCAATAACCTAAAATCTCCCACTAGGTCTCATTTCTTAATGGTTCCACTGCCTCTCAAAAGCACCACAGGCTGGGGACCAAGCTTTCAACACATGGACATTCCAGATTTAAACTATGTTGTTGTTGTTGTTAGGTGCCGTCGAGTCAAGTCCGACTCATAGTGACCCTATGTACAGCAGATTGAAACACTTGCCGATCCTGTGCCAGGCAAACAATCTTATTTATGTTTAAGCCCATAGTTGCAGACACTGTGTCAATCCATCTGGTGGAGGGTTTTCCTCTTTTGCATTGACCTGCCACTCTCCCAAACATGATGTCCTTCTCCAGGGATTGATCTCTCCTGACTACATGTCCGAAATATGTAAGATGTAGTCTGGCCATCCTTGCTTCCAAGGAGCACTCTGGTTGCACTTCTTCTAGGACAGATTTGTTGTTTCTTTTGGCAGTTCATGGTATATTCAATAGACGTCTTCAGCGCCACAATTCAAAAGCATCAATTCTTCTGTCTCTCTTGTACAATGTCCATGTTCACAACCATATGATGCCACTGAAAATACCATGGCATGAGTCAGATGGACCTTCGTCTTCAATGTGACATCTTTGCTTTTCAATACTCTAAAGAGATCTTTTGCCACAGCTTTTCCTAGAGCAATGCGTCTTTTGATTTCTTGACTGCTGCTTCCGTGGCTGTTGATTATAGAGCCAAGCAAAGAAAAATCTTGGACAACCTCAATCTTTTCTCCATTTATTGTGAAATTGCGTGCTGACCCAGTTGTAAGGATTTTTGTTTTGTTGATGTTTAGTCGTAACCCATATTGAAGGCTATGATCTTTGATCTTCATCAGTAAATGTTTTAAATCCTCTTCACTTTCAGCAAGCACAGTTTTGTCATCTGCGAAACACAGGTTGTTAATGCGTCTTCTTCTAATCTTGATGCCGCACTCTTCCTCATAAAGTCCAGCTTCTCAGATTATTTGCTCAGCATATAAATTGAAGAGATAGGGTGAAAGTATACAGCCCTGACGCACACCCTTCTCAACTTTAAACCACTCAGTGTTTCCTTGTTCTATTTGAACAACTGCCTCCTGGTTCATGTACAGATTTCTCATGAGCACAATTAGGTGTTCTGGTATTCCCATTTTCCGAAGTGTTATCCATAATTTGTTATGATCCACACAATCAAATACTTTTGCATAGTCAATAAAACATAGATAGACATCTTTCTGATATTCTCTGCTTTCAGCTAATATCCACCTGATGTCACCAATGATGTCCCTGGTTCCCTGCACTCTTCTGAACCCCACTTGATTTTCCGGTAATTCCCTGTCTATATACTGCTGCAGTCGCTTCTGAATGATTTTTAGTAGAATTTTGCTGGTGTGTGATATTAATGATATTGTCCGATAGTTTGCACATTCAGTTGGATCCCCTTTTTTGGGAATAGGCACAAATATGGATCTTTTCCAGTCAGTTGGCCAAGTAGCTGTTTTCCAAATCTGTTGGCATAAACATGTTAACACCTCCAGTGCTGCATCTGTTTGTTGAAACATCTCTATTGGTATCCCATCAATTCCTGGA